>JAPYZS010000312.1:0-74579 GCA_030522925.1 Trissolcus japonicus | reverse complement strand
TTATATACGGATTTTATATAATTTATATAAAAAAAGCGGCAATAAGGATAATAGTCAGTCTATATACTATGACTATAAAATTTATATAAAAAATATATATAGATTTTCTATATAATTTCCACTATATTTTCGTCCGTGAGGGTATCTCCGACGCGCAGCCAATGAGACAGTGCTGCGGCTCTTGCGATTGATATACAGTGGGAGAAATCATTTTCTCTAATTCTTCTCCCAGTCCTTCCCCCAGTTGGAGAAAAGCTCGCTTCTCCAACTCTTAAAAGTTGGAGAAACGAGCATTTCTACCGCACGTGTAAGAGAAATAGTATAAATACTATTTAGAATCTATTAATGAGGCGTGGTAGAAGTATAGATTTATATGATTTGATGGTCATGTTGATAATAATTTTATTTAATGACTCAAGTAAATTTTGGAACAATTTGACCCAAATCAATTTTGAAACAATTAGTTGAAACCGAGCACAATAAATTAGAATTGAAATGAAATCACAGAGCGATGAATAATTATCTCGGATGCGCGGGTATTTAATTTCCTGGGTTACAATGCTTTATCGCAATTAATAGGTATATAGTGTCGTGGTTCACATCGTGGTACACAGTATATAAACTCAAGTCAAGATTAGCTCGGTCTCACGCAACGGTGAGAAAGAGATGCACATAGAAAATCATTGCACGTAAACGAAGAGCGATATGAGTTTCAGTAAGGATATCAATTTTTCTTATAGGTCAACGAAGCCAGTGCTGGATTCTTATCACATAGGTTCGAGTTCTCGCATTACTCTTAATTGCAAGCTCGAACGTTACGCCGCCCACGAACCTCCTTGAGGCGGATACGTAAGGATCTATTCGCCTTCGTCGAACGCTCATGAAACGGAAGATCGACACTTATGACCCAGACCACGCAAGGTTTATCGATGGCACTGTGTTTAAAGTGGTCGGAGGGTATATGGTAATTCCCAAGAGAATGCTTTTCTAAGATTAAGTAAAATCGTAAGAGTCAATCTTGAAAAAAAAATGCAACAATTATATGACTATTATTAATTGTTATGGCATACGTTAGTTTTATCACCATCATTCATTTCATATATAGCTTGCATATGCAAAAAAAAGCATTTATTCAATTGTTCTTTTTAAAACCGACAACATTCATCCATTTCATTGTTACTATAGAACAATAAAAACAATAATGTTTTCAATGTTTTGAGATCAATAATAATAAACATTCACTCATTCAAATTTGTAAGTTATCTTAGACAAATAATCAGTAAGTGTTGCTTTTTTCAAGACAAAATTTGAAATTGGCTTATTTATGAGGTTTCACAAGTTTTTCTCTTCATTGAACGGAATCGCGCCAGATATTATATTATTAGCATATCGAATAAGCAACCCTAAAGCGCGAGCGGGCTTTAAATTCGAAATGATCCCTTAATATTATACCGCAAGGTGAGAAAACACCCCGTCGATATTAAAAGTTGCGTGGCTTACAGTTATTACTTGTACCCTGTGCTTTTGTGGGTTTCATTTTATTTTCCATCGACTTGTGAATGATTTTGTCAAGTCTTTATGCAAAGTCGCTCATACATTACAGGTTTTTCATCAACATTCATATTTTATAACGCCGAATATTGAAACGGGTGGAGAAAATTTATTAGATTTTGCGGAGTAGAATAGTAAGTCTTCACTGGATTAGAGGCTTTTGCAATAGAGATATCATGCATGCGTTCAGCAATATTTATTGATTGCAAATATGTAATCACATTCGATGCAATTGTAGTTGATTTATAGAGGAAACAGAAATTGTCTGAGAGGGTTGGAGCCTAGGCTCACGCATGTGGTATCTTTCGAACGCCTTAGACCTCCTAACAACACCCTCCACACTCTTCTACTAGCGTCTAAGGCAGTGATGGATCGGCTCTGGTTATCGCCACCTCCGAAACACCTCACCCGATCGAACGCCAGGATGAAGGGGAGATCGAAACATTATCAGACTTACTGCAAAAGGGGGCACTTGCACGTAGACGAATACTAAATAGATACCCCGTTTTTTTCAACGTGCGCTGCTCAGATACTTAAATAAAATAAATATAAAATCGGGTAAATATACACGCAATCAAGCAATTTCAAGTCGACTCTTAATCAGAATTTTATGTCTGATAACGCTCCGGTTACATGACAAATTGAAACACTTGCTAAAATGAAATCAGATTTTTTTGTGAAATATATTTTATTCAAAGTGAATTTGAATTAACTACAATTATCGTCTAATATGAAAAAAATGATATTTTTATAACATACTTTGATCAATTTTTGGTTCATTAACTTCATACATGTTTTGTATAATTGTCTTACAAAAGTATAATTGTCCTACAAAATTGTTTTGTAATATTGTAAGCATTGCTACTGTCTTAAATCCTTTTATATTGCTTCAATGTACTGTATAACCACCATATATAACGTTCCTTGTAAGTGTTCCACAGTGGTATGAAAGTTATCTACATAACTCGATGTATGATGAATTATTAATATTACACCACTAAAACGTATAAAAGTATTTTTGTATTTATTAATCTGTATTGTTTATTTCACTTGGTGTGTGAAAAATGGAATGTGAGATAGAGATCTGAAGATTATAAAAATACGGTTTACTGGGGTAATTTTTTATTAACAGCATAATGAATCATCATTTTATTACAGAATTGTTAATGAAAAAATAAATTAGACAAATTTGGGATGTACAGTTTAAACAAAGGGATCTTAATTTCAAGAATCGCATTATAATAACGAAATAGCATGCAGGCTAACACAATTGATGTTCCCCGCATTCTAATATCATCCGCTCCATAAAACATAAAAACAACTTTTACACATTACCCATACGCAATTTAATCCGGCGCATAAATTAAAACGCACTGTCCAAAATTATTCACAAATTTGTTGGAAGAGCAACAAAAGAAGGTATAACAGTATAGCGCAAGGCAAAAAAGATGGGTCGGATGTATGAAAAAGAGAAGCGAACAAAAATTATTGGCGAGACGGATGCCATGAAGGGCGATTCTTAAAAACAATCCCCGGTCGTAAAATTTCTTCGTTAAACATCAAAGGTGGCCCATAAAATCGGTAATTTTGAACTGGCTCTATGAACCTGACGTATCCTCTTGTATGCACACACAAGCTATGCGCGCGCATCCGTATATTGTAGGTGTTGCACACTGCTAAGAGGGCGCCCACGGCGGTGTACGTGTTGAACCCCTGTGGCGCCTTGCCACCATCTCTCGCGCACGGCAATTCCATCGGAGGCTGGCGTCAGATCGGCGCTTGATTAAAATCCGCGAGCATTCGATATATGAACCGACCAACTTTCAGCTCTTACTCTTTTTTTCGACATAAATGTTTGATTCATTCAGTGTCGTACGTCATCATTTCTCTTAAATAAAACCCAGTCTATTTATTATAAAAAAAATTATCCTGAAAAAATTAGAAATTTTAATTAATGTTCAAATGGCGTTAAAAAATATATAAATTCAATAGTGACCTTATAAAATAAAAATACGAGTCTTTTTTTGACAAACAATGTGCAATAAAGAATTATAAATGTATGTAGTGCATTTATCTTGCTTCTATTCATATCCTATGAACGCGGCTCTCAATTTCATATGGGTAATGCATGTAACGATCAGAAGAAAGTTCTTCTGTAACAGCAGAACGCCCCCGGATCTTTCTTTTGTCGTGAGTTAAGAGCTCTTGGGACGCAACGCTCCTGCTGACTGATGGACAAACAAATATCGTAATTCTCATTGTTCTGCTTTCATTTTTCCCAGACTGCCAATTGAATATAACGAAATGTAAACAGAGGCATCGAAATCGCAAGGGATGTTGGAGGACCGCGCAGCCTCTTCAGCAATGCAACCGGCACCAGCTATGATTTCGTAAAATATCATTCGGGGGTATTCATTGATTGAGGATTCTAAAAAAAACCTTCAGTTATTCACCCCCACCTTATTTGAATCCACAAATATTTTATGTTTGTCATTATATCAACGATTAAACAGTTGATTCGATGACACTGCTTGGAAATATTCATTGAATAATAGAGCTCGAAAAAAAAGATAAAATAGTCGTGAGTTCTCAAATATTAAGTATGTTTGCTGAGCCAATCAAAGTGAATGAATCTTCTCAGTGTCCAAGATTATTCCTGGCGACGTCTACCGGGGAGAAAATCATCAACGAAGCTTGTAATTTTGATCATTTGACCGCTCACAATTTACTGGCAGCGAGTATCTTACCACAGGATTTATTGCTCGGTCACAACAAAACGTATCTGAATTCAAAGTTTGAATAAGATATGTTTACAATTCTGAAAATCATCAGCGCTTAATGATTTTGTGTAATCGGACATTATTCACCGGATGCAGGGTGAATGCAATTCTTAACGGCACCAACACGAATGCCGTGTTCTTGTGAAATCACTATCTCGTAAAGGTTATCGATGATTGTGCGTACGAATGAATTAACAAGAATGTTTCTAACATAACACACGCGAAGAGAAGAAGACTTAATTAGCCGGATTAACACGAAAGAGACTAACCGCGACGGACAAGTTTCAACGGCCAATCGACGTGGAATTAACACGTCTGCTTCCACATTGCCAGTTGCATCAATATATCACCGATAAAACATACATTGTACTTTGTTCCCCGTACACCAAAATATATCACAAAACTATACAAACGAACATGCAAACTTTTTAATGTAATTAACGCTGTAATTATACCGAGAATTTAAAACATAATTACATGTTGAAATATATAATACGAATTTGATTTTTTTTCTATATTCTACTTAAAAATTTAATTCTTGCAATTTTGTGTACGTTTTTAAATTAGATAGTAAAAAAACTCAAATGGTGATTCTTGATTTCAGATTAGAATGAGACGAGCTTGGCGAAGGCAGCGTCAAATCTTTGGACCAATCTCGATAACAAAACAAATTTGTCGCTGGGAATTGGCAGCATTGGTAAGCGTGTAACAATCACACCAATAGTGAAGAAGTAGCGAAAGAGGAAGAAAACGAGACGAGCAAAAAGGATCGTAAGATGATTGTATCCGAGGATATATCTGACCCATGTTGAAGGGACTATCGCAGTAGATAATTCAGCGCGTATCTCAGTAGCCGCTTGCGTCTTTGCAGCACGTCGGCCATCACAAAGACAAACCTCTGATGCAGTAGCGGAACGTTCCGCTCCACACACAATCATCTCACATGCCACAGTCGGTGGTCACACTGACATGTGTAGGACGAGGACAAAGCGAGGTCTTGACGCAAAAGCGCGAGCAAGCTAGGAGACGAGACAAAGAGGGGGAGTGCCGGGAGCCGAACAACAAGAGTCGAGATTGCTGACGGGCCGCGAGAGGTTGGCGCCATCGCATGATTACCAATTTGGAATTACTCGCTCAGAGTAGATGCGAAGGACGCACGCGGATTATCAGCTGCCACGAGAGGACGAAAGTGTGTGTGTGTGTATCCGAAACGGAGATGTAAGCATTGAGAGGCGAGGAATGAAGGAGACGAGATGTGAAGGATGAGAAAGCTGAAGAATAATTGCGGCCTATTTTCATTTAGATGAGGAAAAGGACGAAAAATAAATGCTTAATATATATTAAACGAAGAACTAAAACACAGCAGCCCGGTGACATGACGAAATTGAGTTCCGAGATTGATTCATTTAGTATGCAGTTTTGACAGTTTATACTTTACAAGATTACTTCTTATTCTACACGTATAACGTTGAAATCGGTTAATATATTCATCTGATAACAAGATTATATTCATACTACTTGACTCATTATTCTTAGATCGTGTAGCCCAATAAGTTATTTCTAGAGAAAAAAAATTTGAATTGTATTATATGTTGCAAATACTTTATTTGACAATCAGATACAACTGGTGTCAAGGTTCCAACATTTCGAAATGATTTGAAAAATCTGTTTATTGTGACAATGTCACATGATTTGCAATCTTGTTTTTGTCATCAATCATAAAACGGAACTTTGAATCACTTCCAAAATGAATTCAACAATCAATATGCGAAATATTCAAGCTTCAGTGGAATACAATTCAAAACCAAAAGAGACAACATAAAATATTAGCTGTCGAACGCTCTCGAAGATTAACGACCCATTCTCTTATATCTTGTACTCCTGAACTATCGTCACCATTGTTAAAATCATACGTTGAAATCAATAAAATTGATTACCGCGAAACTACATTCCGACGTTGGTCGAACTATTCATCACACACTCATACCTACAAAGAGCATTAGCAGACAACCAGAAGCTGCGTATTGAGAAATGCAGGGGCATTAATGTTCGGGGGCTCTTGTACGAGTGGAATCGTCCATACCAAAACACTGATTGAATTGAAGTAATATCAGAAGCAGTGAGTAATGATCGTCACAGAATCAAATATGAAGTCGGTCTCTGATATTTGTAAGCGTGTGAGTGAATGTGTGCAGATCAGATATTGCGTAGTCATGCCAGGTGATTATATCGCATTATACGAGAAATCCGCTACTGTGTACTCAGCCCTCGTGGAACAAGCACCGGTCACTCCTCCTCCACCTCCTTCTTATTATCTGCCTCTTCCTCATCTTCGTTTCCACCACTTCTGCCGTGTTGTCTTTTCGTTAAAAATTGTGTTACTAAATGTTAGTTCTCTCCCCGACGACTTTTGTCTTCTTCGACTGTATCATTTTTTAAAGTTTGTCCAACTGTTGATATTCTGATGTACTTGCGCGCCAACTTTTTATCTTTCGTTACTTTTTGCAATATTATAACAACTCGGTCAAAAAGTTTTAACTCTCAGCCTGCGCCGTTTTTTTTATTATTTTCACCTCACAATGTAAAGCAAATTTTATGGCCGTGCAAATTGTTCGGACGCGAGAATCCGCGGCCGCCATAGTGAAATAAGTGGGTAATAAAACGCGTGCATCTCGCATCAAGCCAATAAGTATTCTGCTCGGGCAAGCTGGGTGGTCCAGTATCCGTTTGACTTTCTCGAAAAGGTATTTCTTTGTCCAACGCGAAAGACAATGTGAAATAGACATCTGATTGATATGCGATACCTTTCGCTTATCACGGCACCGAGGCCTGTAACATATCGTGTGTCTATATTGCATCTAGATACGTGCCAAAAGGGGGCGCCCAGAAAAATTGTTCACACAAATGATACCCTCATAATTTTTATTGATATTAATGTTCTTGGTGACGTAACAATGGAAGTGAGTTGAAAGCAAAATTTTAATCAAAAGTACCATTAAAATCGATCTTGATTTGACGGCTGGTGTTTTTAAGACACCCGATGCACTATTGTGGCCGTCAACTGGTTCAATGATATCTCCCTGATGTCTCGCGATGATTTATTCGATATAAGATGGCGCAGACTTGGGTTACCCAGGAGCCCCGAGGAGTAATAAGCACGCTAAACAGAAGCTATTGTGAGCATCCGCAGCAAGATGGACGTACCCCACGCGCGAAGTATCATGGATATCCAATGAGCAATGGAGCTGAGGAATCACTTTTGATGCTTGGTTCAGAGGTCGATTACTTTTCATTGCCAACAACGCGTGTGAATGTGAACAAAATGCATCGCACTGCTGGCATTAAGTACATTAATTATGACGATCGGTGTCATCAGTCGTCAGCCGCGAAAAACTCATTATTTATGATATGTTATTCACGATGCGTTCAAAAATAAATAACACTTATGAGCCTAAGACATGATTTATCGCATGGAAAACTCACATCGTGCATTTGGAACACCTTGGAGCTTTTGATTAAGATTAAATAATAATTTCGGGATTCAATTGATTCTTATCACATCAATTTTTCATTTTAATTTTGACAAGCACGTTCACTGAATCGAGTGGAGAAAAATGTTCGTACATTTGTTAATAAATTATTAACAAATATAATTCGCTACCAATATTTTCTTCACGAGCTTGCCAATTTCCATAAATCACGAAATATTGCGACACGAATTCATCGTAAATAACATGTGTTCCTCAAATCGTTGATCCTCGCAGTGCAAGAAAAGATTGGCTGAAAAGTAGGTTAGCGGTGCTTCGGTGCGCGCACATGACACGGTTGACGTAATATTTTGTATGCTCCAACCGAATCTGGTACGGAAGTGCACGCACGTCGAACAATCAATAAAGGGTTTCGATCGGCAGCAATTGGACGAATCGACCTGAGGTTGGGATCCGTCAGCGGGCACCATTCAATATAAAATAATTAGCTATCGGCAAGGTACGGTTGAATTTGTGGCGCGTGCATGCAAGCAGCCGCTGTGCCGGTATGCGATTCTCCGTGGGCCTCTAATGATATGTGTGTATTTCCCATGGCAGAGCTGAGCTCTCGGTTTCATGATTACACGGTATCAATGTCTCACAATACCAGAAGAATGCCAGTGCTCGTCTCGAATAAAGCGCGACGCGGAGATCCTTCGGTGCCACCCGCGAAGGGAGTGTCCTCTCCGAATGAATGGTGGGCGATCTTATTGAGCTATCAATGGGTCTAACTTAACCCTTTACCATAGCGAACGCACAATATCGTGTCTCTGGGTGGGAACCTTTGATCTTCACCGACCGCACCGACCAGTAACTATATGTTGCATTACAACTTCGCTGCACTTATTATTGGCTTGCAACACTACTGTTATGCTTGCAGAGGTGCTTCGCTGAGTCGACAACGCAAAACACTTTGTCCCAAGTATCGATGCGGTATGTGTTCATTGTTTCGAAATTGGTCGTTACATTTACATCGACCGATGTCCAAACTTGTATTTGTTTCTTTTTACGACGTATACGTGTTTTCGTAATGCGGAAAGCACTTTTGGATACATACTCTTAGTTTTGTAATCAATTATTTGGCTTGTAAGTATTCAGCGGCCGTACATGTAGGCACATTCCGCGATCGCATACTAATCAATCGATGCCTGTACTCTATTGGGATTGCGATCGCGCGACGAACACCTTATATATCTGGATTTATTATTCCTCATTGCTGGACTATTTTTCTAATTCAGTTTTCGTTACCATAAAATACACCTAAACACCTAAAACAAAAAATATTTTGATTTCACTCTAATTAAACAGTACGTAAATGTTTTGTTTTATTTACAGTTGGCATAAATTGTATTGGATGCAAAATTTTTTATCTAAATGATTTTATTTTTTAAGTTTAAACTTGCTGTTTAGTTAACAATTCGATTCAACTTATACTATAATGGCATATGAACGAGCATTCAATTGATTTTATTGAGCACAAAATATGCTTTCAATAAACTGATCAATTCAATATTGTAAGACGTAAAAAATCACAACCAATATAGCCATAAAAAAAGTAATAGATGCATCATAAGAATATATTTGAACGCACGAAACTGTCTGGCCGGCATGAAAAAATGACGGATGCGTCAAGGAAGACCGCATCGTAAACAAAGCCAATAAGATATTATGTACGCATAAGTACATATACGAACACATTAAAGCGCGCGCGTTCGCTCGGTACCTTTTCTCCGGGGCCGAAAGGACCCGGCCGCGGTCGGGCACTGTAATAACAGCCGCAGCGCATAATTGCGAGAACGATTGAATTTCTGTATTACCGTGAAGCGCTTCAACGGCAAGACAGATGGCTCGGCGTCGAGACGTCGCTGATCTTTGCCACAACTTCGGCAACGATTAATTCGTCCGGCGTCTCATATCCCGCGCCCGCTTCGTCCCTCACCGGCGTGGTATCGGGACGGCTTAGATTTTGAAATGACTTCGATTCACACTCGATTCGCACCATAACGTAAACGTGGATACGAGCCAAACACTGACTGCGGGAGAAGCGGCAATGAGTTACCGGGCGGGGACTATAACTCGCGAAGTGATATACGACTGTATCTCAGTACCATTTGGCAGACGTAGATATATTATACGCATACCGCCACGACGTGAATTTATTTATTCTATAATTATCGCGTACAATTGGTAATGCGTCTCGAATGTATGAAGCGAAAAATCAAATAGAGTCCTACGCTTCCTGATCACGATCGACGGAACGATTCGCAAACACTGTGCGCTCCATGTAAACTTATGGTGCGGGAACGCTGGGGAATCAGCTGTTCCAGCAACCTTTGTAACTTAATAATTTAATTTGTAAACCATTTCAAATAAAAATTTTCAAAAAGTCACCTTATACTTTAATTATAAAAATTATATCATAATATTAAATATGGAGACTATTAAATATATGATTTTGTTCTATAATATGATTTTTTTTTTCAATTAACAATCCCTATCCAGTTGTTTTTAAAGTAGACAAATTAATATGATGATTATAAATTACAAAGGTTTGCAATATTTTGTGATCTGCTAAATTTTGTAGTTGGACCATGAATATAGAGGCAAGTCAATAGATAAGAGCAGTCTCTGTTATAGAAAATTAATGAATTGTTTATTACATTTTTTGTATATTCAGATGCGAGGAAGCTGAAATGATGTACTGAGAATCATTAAGCAAAGGGCTTCCAAACCATCCAGTGATGCCAAAAACTGTTACGCTTCATGCGGTATGTTTCAAGCAGCTAAAGAAGGTTACAAAATAACAAACTTCACATTAAATGACTATCATGTATCATGTCAGACTGGTATGATTGCATTTAGGAAATTGCTTCGCAAAGTAAATAAATTAATGGTCCTAAACTTAAAAACAACATTGAAGTTTGTGCGGGTGTCGCTCCATATTATTCGTCGTTTTATTTGACACTCTGTCAGGATAAAGTTTCATAACTATATATTTCATCACATGCGTGTAAAATGAAATGAAATGAGCTCAAATCAGATCAGATCAAAGGAATCATCCTCATAAAAATGGAGAAAAATAAAATGTTTCGAAAACAGAAATTCCGAGATCGATACCGATCTAAATAATCATCTACTCTTGATGCATAGCTAACAAAATATTACACTTCTATCACGAGCTCGTGGTAGCATTTTGAAGCACATGCCTCGAAGCGAAAAACCCGCAAAAGTATTACGGAAGACTATATAGAAGCGCAGTTCGAAAGAGTAATAGCGAGAAGGTATGACCAATCAATTACTAGTAGTGCAACGGCCACACGCACAGAACCAATATTACCACCAGACCATTACCTTTCGCCCACTCGATCCCATAGCTTGCAGTTGAATGACGCTGAAACACAAAGATAGACTCTGCAGTTCCCGATTCATCCGAAAGCGATTTATTCTGCGAAAAATGTGACATGCTTGTACTTTGCAGTCACACCATTACTCACTGGGCATTGCCATTAAACTCGACAGCTTTATCACGGGCAACTGTTCGTGTTTAAAATAAGTCCAAATGGTCTTGATTTAGTGACATTTTATTGCCTTTTTTTACAACGAATGCAAAATACACGCGATCGATGAGTGTGTTTATGAAGCGTTCAGTTGAAAAGTGTTTTCTACACATTAGCGTGAAGTAGCTTTCGGCTGAGGATCACCAACGTCGTTTCGCTGCAGGCTCAACTGATGCACCGATCGAACCGAACCGGACGAGATATTTTAATTATCATCCGCACGATCTTTGGTTTCTTCATGGACCAATTACACGATCCACCTACGATGATCCGCAGATTTCACGACAGTGCCTGCCGCTTGCCCGACAACTTTTACACTATCCAGTTACGAATCACTTTTCGCAAATTTTCACGCATATTCAGCGCGTCCAGTGTTATAGATACGCATCCTCCAATTTGTTCTACATCTGTTATTCATCCGCATCTCCCGTCTCATTTGCTAATAAGCCATATCATTTAATTCGCTCTGATATCATCACTGTATAAATTATATACAAAATCGTTCGAACTTTATTATTTCTTTTTACCCATCGCGAATATATGTTTGGGACTTCATTAATTCGAAGGAAATTTACAGCTCATCATAAAATTAGACTCGAAGATCAAAAATATTTTAACAAGCTACTTATCTTACAAACAAAACTTCATACAATGACATATTTATTTACGAATTTTATATACCCTCTCTTCTGAAAGAGAAATGAACAAAAAATTGAAACTTGTCTGCAGTGAATGAAAATAAATGTTGATATCCTCGTCAGCATCATATAATTGCAAATGTTCTTCTTTCAAGAGTGCAAGGTCTTACATAACTTCTGTCCAAAAGAAATGTATATCTTCTCGTTTGAGATTTTATTTTCGTTGGTACATAACTTGTCAAACAGTGGTTCTAACTCGTCATCGGATATTTCGCAACTCATTATGGGATCAAAGGAGAGTGGTATGAACGACGCGGTTGATGGTGCCTCCTTTGCACTTCGTCTCGTGTGGATTTTTTTGAAAGCCACGACGACCGTAATTACGTCTTCGCGTGGTCTATTTAATCTTGGCTCATCAACGGGACATTAAAAGTCTGATACTCATTTTCAGCCGGGTCGCAACATTAGTAGAGAAGTTGATAGAATGTCGCGTGCTTAATTCAGTTGTGATGTGTTATTGCATTGTGTAAATTTCGTGTCGGTCGTGATATTCGCGCAAGAATTTATTCGTAAAGCCGCGCGTATCGTCCGATTCAGCCAACCTGCTCGAGTTGCATTCATAAACTGGTTAAATACGGTATGACTTGTCTATTTAATGTTTTTTTTTTTTTTTTCATGCTATTTGTCTTGACAGTAATGTCTTGGCATACGCCACGACGCAACGCGTGTAACATAGCGTCATCTGGGTACGCGAAGATTTGCTGATTTATAAGACACGTTTATCCGCGAGATTTTATAGGGGATGACACGAGAGTCGCTCAGAAATCCGTCACCTGCAATCGCACCAACCTCCCTGATGTTTCGTTTCGACTTTGCTGAATGAGCCGGGTCTCGTTGATGGGTAGCCAATTAAAGACAGACTTAGCAACTTGCATTTTGGTTTCGGCATGATTAACACTTGCCTAGGATATTTTGGTTATGAGAGGTGCTTCATCAATCATTTATGTTTATTCATAATTCGTGACGATGAAACAATAAATTATTGTTGAAATTTAGCAGGACTGATGTCGGTCTTGGTCCATTTCATATAGTACAATGTATTAATAGATGTATAATTCAAGTAACAAAACTTTAGTTGAATTATGTGTTAAACAATTTATAATATGTCATTGAAATCTATGGAACATTACTTACATACACGCCCAAAAAACGTTTAGTCGTCATACAGCCGTCATATTTTTTGGCACCGCTTTTAAGGCGTCTGTTATTTGGTGCGTAGACCCTGGCGCCAAAAAAAGACAAAGACCTAATGTTACATATTCCAAAATATCGTGTCATCAATTGTTACTAACACCGCCACAGAGCGTGAACCGTTTTAATCAAAGAAATCCCTTAGTTACGGGCTTTGGCGCCTTCGGCAGTTAATAAACCGTTTTTGTTTCAAAAAGAAATCAATCCGAAAATATACCTATCTCATAAACCGTAATTTTACTGCCATCTCTAAATAAATTTTCACAAGAATCGGGCACGATATCGCGATCAAATTCCTTGAAAGTTGTTTGATCCGAAAATAATTTCTTTATCCGTCCTAAAATGTGATAATAAATCAGCAACCAGGCTCACACACAAAGACATCCAATCAAATGATTTAACGATATTTTCATCCCGCGCGCCTTAATACCTTTTTACCGGAATCGTATAAATAAAACTGCAGTGCGACTCGTTGGCAAAGATAGAGCGAGGCATCGTGACAAAATGTGCATTTCAATGTTTTAGATCCAGATGTATTGGGATGTGATATGACTCGCAAGATGAAAGTAACTTGGGATGAAAATGTGAAACGCAAGCAACGAAAGCAAAGAAGTATATAGAAAGACGAACTGCGTTTATATGCACCCGTTGTGTGAATCGCGCAACGTGGGGATGACAACGTCGACAAACGCGACACAGACGGCCGGTTTAAATGAGTGGTCGAAGGGCAGCGATACCGCGGAGGGGGAATTGAAGGGAGTAAAGTACGCGTGCACCTGCTACGCAGTCTATCATGCGGCATGTCACCCACGCTACTTTACTGCACTGCGAACCATGTTATGCATCTGCGAGACAACGCTCTCGTGAGATCCATGGACGGATTTTAACAGCAATCGAGACGCGGCGTCGTCTACGCTAGCACGCCTCTCTCTGTCTCTTTTTTTCACTAGCTTTTACCGCCATGTCATGCAACCGATTGTTTAGCGGATTTAGCTTGCGAATATCTTTCAAGCTGGTGCGCAGGACGAATGCCTTTTCTAGGATTTCAGGTTTCTAAACTAAAGTTTTGTTCTTTGCTCATGTTTTGCACGAATATATTATCGGATAAGATCCTGATGACTTGAGCTTGAGATAACATATAAGGCATTTTTGTGAATAACGTATTATTTCTTTTGTTTGAATAAATTCTTCAACGACGTTTTGTAATTTCAACAATTACATGGATTTTATTAACTACTTCTTGCAATTTCTTTCTTCTTTAGATTGAATCAAAAAGTCTACAGATAATAATTAAAAAAAGTTATTTACCATTAAATTATTTCCTCTGTAAACATATAATTTAACTTCTCCTTTTTGTCACTCGAGACAAATTTTCGCACCTAATTGCTTTGTCGGTGTTATTTTTAACCATTTTTGTTCCAGCACACGATATATGTGGACGTTATTAATTAATCGGGTACTAATTATATACGTAATCACATCAGCGTGGTCGCGAAGCTACCAGTATCTTACAAAACAAAATTGGTTCAGGCACGACGAACTCACATGACAAGTGATAAATTGTTAGCCGATGACTAACTACCGGAAAGAGGCGTCTCCAGAATGTCTTGCAGAAAAAGCAATACGATCCGGTTAAGCCTTTGACTAACACCCCTTCAAAAGTAATCGTGACTCATTTAAGCGACAATACTCATCAATAAATTGTTGAACTCCGTTAAAGTCAATGGCATTGAAAACCATGGCAATTTTTATTTTTTCACTTTTTTTTTTGTTTCAAGAAAAATGAAAATGCCCCAGTGAACAAAGTATTGTTGTGAGATAAATAAATGACATGCAAAGAACTTCGAAACAAAGATACGTCCGTTCATATAATTGAATGCAACGTCGTAAGCGTACCTCATTGGCGAAATCTGACAAATACTAAGTAGCATGTATCACATACTGACGGATAAGTTAAGCTTGGTTTTAAGTCCGGTGTATTAGCTCATCAATGTCATCTCTTCTCAAGCTCAGACCCTTCAGTCTTATCGTACGTTGCAGCAGTTAACGAACCAAATGCGTACGTAGTATAAAGTTACGATGTTTCGTCCATTTCAGCGTCCACGGATTTCCGTGTCTGATATCGGGTCGTCACCTTTGCACTAAATAATATTTCTAATATGAAAGGCAGTGCAGAGAAACGTCAATGAAATATCGCATGCCTGGCTCGCTGGCTGGTGCATGTGTATGTTTATGAAAATAACACTTAGGAAAGTGATTTTGTGCCGGAGAGAATCGCCTGTTGTGGATAATTTTACGATATTGATGCAAAACGGTGAGAAATCATTTGAGATTATATATTTGTCGTACTTAGACATGTAAATTTTGTAAGCTAGATATAAATGTCAATGACAGGCGGTCGGCGGTTGTTTCTGCCGGCTGATCAAAGTGAAATCATTACTTTGCTTAAATCAATGCGCACGTAAATGTCAAGATTATTTATGTTCCGTCATTACAGAGATGTCCGCCTCTATTCTCTTTCAGTCACCCCTTCGTAACCATATCTTTCTTCTTCTTGCGAGCACATACTGCGGCGCTCTATTTCTGTTCCTGTTACATCCTTACAATAATGACGATTCAACACAATTGCATTTAGTAAACGAATAATTTTTAACCATAAATTCATCAAGCTATTCAGTACATACTAACAGATCATTACAAGTGCCTCTAAAAGCACTTTGATTATAAGTAATGTCTCTAAAAAGTATATGAGTTTTAAAAAAAGTTTATTGCGATGAGGTCTGCAAAATATTCGCTTCTCGAAATTTCTAACAAAATATCACATTTTTTTGCTAATATTGATTCATCAAAACAGAACAGTACCTTGTGTTTAACTTGGTAACAATTTGTATGTGAATTTAAAACAATTTAATGTGCAAACAATTTTCGAGAAACAGTTGCAAAGGTCATTGTTGTTAAATTATCTAATTGTTTGCATTCATTTTCACATTTAACTTGGAGAAATTGACAGTTATCTTGATGTATAATATTTTAAATAATGTTAACATTATTTTATTCTATGGTTAAGAAAAAGAACGTGTTCATGTTGTCAACAAGAGTGTCAGAAACAAAAACATAGTTGCAGACAGTAGCACTGACACAGACAATGCCGCCTTCTAGACGAAATCGTTCTTATCTTGATGGCAAGTGACATGGGATGGACGTTGGTATTCGATCATCTGATTGGTGAATCTTAGTAAAGAAAGACGCTTCCTGTAATAGGATTGATTCGATCAACCGGTTGAGTTGGAAATTATACAGAATCTTTAAAACAGAGCCAGTCAAACGAATCTTGAAAGTTCGATATGACATATTACACTCTTTTCGATCGACCGGAACGGTTCAAATCGCATTGATGCAGACACCCTAAACCACTGAACTGTGCATCATAATCGTATTGGTATGTCGAGATTCCGCGGGAATCGAAGATCTGACAATCTGAAAAATCGAACTTCAAACGAATCGACCATCCGTGAATACCCTAATCGCTGGGAGAAGTGCCAAGAAGCGCGAAAAAGGAATGTGTGAAAGATTCGATTTATATGCATCTGTACGGGTGACGTAACATTTTTTTATGAGTATTAATGAAGGTCTACCTAAAACACATGAGCGTTTTGGACTTAAGTATATTAAAAGAAGAAACCTATCAACTATTCTGTTTCGTAGAAATCACATAATGTAGTCTTTTGTATAATTTTTGCACTACATATAGTCAGATGCACGCAGTGAGGTATTTATTTTATTTTCGTCGAATGTTACTTATCAATAACAGATGTCATTAAATATTTTAATTGGAAACGTGTATCAGATAAACAGGAACGTAATTTAAAAAGATTAATTGATCATGTCATGTCATAGAAAAAGTGACGACATTTTTGATTTTCAGTAATTGATTATTGTATCGCATCTACTTTAATTGCCATAATTAAGATCAATCGTGGTGCAATCGATGGTGTCGAAGATGCCAAGAGGTAACTGACGAAGGATGTAACTAAGGCATTGAATCGCAGTCACCTACAAAGTCACGTACATAACAAATGATTACAGAGGGTTCAAGAGGAAGTGAAGGCGTGCGCGTGCACAACTTGGATCCGTTGGTGGTCCGAAGCTTCAGGCATCGCATCATTTGTCAAGTCGTCGATATGCCGATCCTGCGACTCCTCTACCATATTTTAACGCCAACATGATTGGCTACTGTAATCTCAACGAATCTATAAATAAAAATACCAACCGAACTTTGAACAACTAAAAACTGCAAATTTTATATACAATTTTGTTCAATCGGGTCAACGTACATTAAGCATGCGTGATCAAGATTCCAATCTTTTATTGCGTTACCTTCACTGTAAGCCAGTGCTGATACATTTGTCATTGCCAACCGAGATGAAAAAATTCGAACTCACATAAAAGCGTCTCCAAAAGGAAACTTGCTGAGACACATTGAAACAAGCGAATCATTTTTTACTTTAATTTGATTTCGTAAATTAATGACGACGCTTTGGGGTATTGGTTTTTAGACATGTCAATCTACGAGAGTATGTTATAAATCACACTTTGTCAATGCGCGTTGAAAACTTGTCACTCTTATTTTTGATCGAGTGAATGAGAGAGGAACCTGCTTTCGGATATAAAGTGGCATTTAGCGGCAGACTGAAAAATATGGGATTAATTTTCTCCCACTCACATCGGCGCACAATTGACATACCTTCGTCTCATTTATTATAGACACTAATAGATTGCAGCTATAGATTTTATGGCTTTTCCATCAACAATGAAATTCTTCATCTGACAGGGCTAATGAATGCGCGCGATGAGAGAAAAAAAATTAACGAGTTTTTTTGTGACTCGTGTATGTTTATAAAATCATTAGTATGAGTGTTCGTTTATGAGTTAATTAGTATACATCTGTTAAAAATAATACTTATAAAATCTATGCGAATTTATTAAAAAATTTTGTAACTATATTCAAAGTATGACGTCACATATCTATGCTACTTTGACGTAGCATATCGTCAAAGTATGACGACTGTACTTGTAAGAAAAACATTAATGTTTTTAGTTAGATTGTGATTCTATATTAATATAGATAACACATATCAAAAATTGTAATTTTGATTCTCATTTTATTGTTTGGACCGAATAACGAAAGAGAGTGATGAAAATATAAAATACGCACATCGAAAATTGTTCATCGTCATCCAAGTCAAGTAGCTGAAAATGAATCTTCGATTATTCTAGGCCACGCTCAAATCAGTTTCTGAAGTGTCTACAGCAGTGCCCTTCAGACAGCCAGTTGCCGCGTCTTTGGTGGTCTAAGACCCTTAACTCTCAATGTGACTTATATTTGAGTAGAAACGAAATGTCAAAAAACACGTTGTTATATTTCATTGCAACTTTTTTTATGACCTTCTTTATATCTACAACTCCTTCTCTAAAGTATTTTCGAGTACTACACTATTTTGACTTTAGTGATAATTTCCAGAAGTGATGTCTTCACAGTTCGATGACTATTAAATATATATAAAGGTAAACAATCTTGACAGACGTTCGAGCGTTCAATCAATTTTGATCAGTAGCTATCGTTTGTGCTGAGTAACGTACCTTATGCGTAGACGTTATGTGGGGTATTTGGTTAGTGAAGGACATAATGATGTTCACTCCCGCATCGACCGTCAATAATGCTCGATCATCGTTATCCGGGCTGTGGCTCTGAAATGTCCCGGATAAACGTACAACCATTTATCGTTCCATTAAATTGTCAATTACGCGCTTACTGGTCCTTTCAAATCAAAAATTTTCCGCCTAATTTCTACGCCTAGTTGACCGATTTTATACTCATTATCAATCCAATTCAGTCACTTAAAACCGTAAATTACGATTAATCTCAGTTCAAATGATTTTCATTTTTTGCCCTCGTCAATTGGCTTATGATCTCAAAATGAAATGTCAATTGAAAATCAATTCCTTATCGAACTCGAGCTTGACATCCCGTATAGCAAATTATACAATTACACGATATTATCATGTACTTAACGTTCAACGTCAACACTTTCAGTTCTTGATTGTTTTTGTTCAAATAAAAAATATAAATTTACTGTCTTTCTCATTCATTCATGTATTTCTGACTGCCGCAAATGATTTGACTTTACCTAAAATTCTGGGCACAACTGAATACGTCTCATCACCAGTTTGTTTATTCTTTGCCACAAGAGCACACCTTTAGTCCTCAAAAGCCTGTCTTGCGAATCACGATCTTAACGTGGGCGCCGGTGACGAAGCTCGATCAGGCATTAGACACTTCGACTTATTATAAAAACCATCAATGTCAAGAACTTGAAACTCCAAGAGCATCCGTTGACGACGATTCATGGCAGTTTATAAAGTTTTATTTAATTGTTCTTATTCGTTCATCGCTAAAATAAAACGGTATGAAAAATGTTTAAATTTTTCTCAAGTCACTGAAATAAAACAGTAAGTAAAATGTTAACATTTCTCTTGAGTGAATTTACATATTTTTTCAAATTTAAAAAATAGTTAAGGCAATAATCCTTGCAAATTATTTAGATGCTGCTTGTTAGTTTTCTATTTTCTCAAATATCCTAATAGTTGTGATTTAAGTATATATGCGTCAGATTTTTTATTCAATCCCAAAGACTTTCAGGTCATAACTTTAGTTATTTTGAACATGTAACATACCAGTTCGTTCAAGCAACCTACGTATGGGTTAAGAATTACATTATATCAATGAATGATGCACGCTGTGAATTTGATTATCCTCGTAAATCCAAGACAATAAGTTATAAATATTACAATTTTTGCCAGTTCTTCATCCACAAATTTTTATCTGCTTTTTTTTATTTCAAGTCCTTTTAAATCGAACAGAAGAAGGTGACTTAAGCGGAACCAGTGTATTAGAAGAGCAGGTCGCCCACGACGATCGTGCTCATGTTTCTGTCGTGTAGGTATCATTAGTACGGGCATCGCTTGCACAACTGGAAATCAAACGTTGATGGTACGGTTATTTTGGTGATAGCCACAATAACGCCGATTGGATTCAATGATGTAGGTGCAGCGTGCAGTCACGGTTGTCAAATCTATATCGAACACTCAAGATTTTTCGCTTGCATTTCGCACGAGGGTCGGGGGTAACTTCCGGTGCAAGGCTATACTATTATTTCTGGGCATAACCTGGGTGTGACCGAGCCCAATGTAATTCGAAGGTTCGAACTAAATTTGACTTTTCAATGTTGCCCGATATGAATTATGACGATAAACGAATTCGAAATGAGTGGTTTGCATGTCACCGCGCGATCTTTTATTTTGGCTCATCAGCAAGAAGAAAGTGAAACATTCAAGGCGAAGACAAAAATTTTTAAATAAACGTTTCATTAAAAATGTACGATAAAAAGCACAAATCATCATTCATGTGGAATGTAAAATAGATGGCTCGCTAGAAAAAAGGATGCATGCGGTGGGCTGGTTTGAAATGTCACCATCAATCGTTTCTTACCGATTCTCCGAACTCATCGTACGCTCGTGTCAGCGCATGCGAAATGCTCGCAAACGTAGCACATGACCGCGTATAAGAGAAATTTATGCCGAGCGATTTGATTACCGTGATATAAACTTGATGCGAACACGCGGACTCTGAGACAAGACGAAGGCATACATCATGGGACTGGTTCGGTAGTGGCTGATTCTGGCCCTTGGAAATCTTCTGTGTCTCCTTCGTCGTCACCTCCTGCCCCTGTAGTATGATATTCTTCTTCATCCTTTTCCTCGTCATCGTCACCGCTTCTTTTCGCTCGGTTGCACGACTGCAGTCGTAAACGAGATAACGAGATCAAATTTATGACTGCGAGATATACCAACGAAAATATGATAATCGCAGCTAATGCCGACGCGAGAAAAAAATATCAAAGATGGCCTCTATATCATGGATGATCTTTTCAAAATTCGTGCTGATGTCTTATTCCCCATCACGGGTCAAAAACAATGGAACTCACTTAAGAAACTCTGGTTGCAGTGAAGCAAACTGTTTAGCTAAAACAATATTTTTGCTAAAAAGTGTGAGTAAAATGCAACCGAGAAGGGTTGATATGTGTCACATATGTGTTACAGATACCATTTTGGTTCATTTTATTGTATCGTTTTAATAAAAGAAATATACAAATTTGACATCATTTGCATGTGAAAAAGATTGGATTTATAAGAAGGGGAACATTAGGTCATACCCATCCCCTTTTAAAAAATAAACATACTGAAAATAGACAACAAAGATAAATAAACAGAAAAAACAAGAAAATCAAGAAACACAAAATAAATGAACAAATAAATAACGATTTTATTTTTGTTAAACAAAAAAATGTGGATTCTACATTTGATAATTTTTTTCTTTTTTATTAGTTTATTTGTTTGATTATTTTCTTTATTTATACGGGTTAATAACTAAAGTGAAATTAAACTGAAATTAAAAAATCAGAAAATGAACGAACAAAAAATTATATGATTATTTATTTCGTTTCTTAAAGATCTTGTGAAAAACAAGTTTAGTAAAAAATTTGTCCCTAAAAAGTCTGCTTAGCTCGAACCAGGGAAGATACAATTAATTTTGCATTTTGGTAAGAATTAGTTTATCAACTCTACACCGCACAGTGGGCACTGCAACAATCATGGCACCGAATCCAAAGATTAGCATTAATTTAATGTTCAAACTAATTTCACATCCACTTTCGGTCAGTGTCAACGACGTGATAAAGATGAATCTTCAAAAGACGCCGTTTTACCATCTAAAAAACAATCGTTCAGGGTTAACGATTATATTTGTCCCGTGTTAACAACCAAAATATCAGATGAGACACAATGAGGCTAACGAAATCCGAATATTTGGATTCGAGCAGAGGCTAAAAGAGGCTCGAGGTTCGCGTCACGTACCATTGATAAAATAAATAACATCTAGAGAGATGTCGGCGATAAAATCTATAAAAAGTATCCAATACAGCAATACCGACAAACGGCAAGCGAAGACGTGATGGACATATCTGCCATCGTCCAGAAAATAATACGCCAGAAACTGAAAAAAAATTTCGAAATGAAGTTGTTCGACTTCGCTTGTATCCATTTTGATAACTCTTGTCAACCCAGACAGAATCCAAATGGTTCGGTATCTGCTGTCTCTTAGTGAAACTAAGCGCAGTTTAGCGCTGCCATTTACAAGATTTTATTATTCAGGTTCTCCAGCGGCGTACCGTCGAAATCTTTATTTCGAATCATTCCAGGAACAATAACGTATTTGCTGGCATAAGCTTGATTCTTTTTTCACCAAAAGCTTGGCGAAAAAAGCCAAAAACGTAACCTAGATATTTTCTCTTCAAGTCGAGATGATTCTTAGATCCTAGGTATAATAAAATGTGAAAAATGATGGCACGTGTTCGTCATAGCTCATTGGACAGTCATCGTGCATATGAATTAGCCTTCTGTCATCAGATGAACAGAAATTCATAATTCGTATAACCGCGTGCACAGTGATTTGCATAGTTTAAAAATAAAAATTTTAACAATACAATAAAATTGAACAGCGAACCAATATGTGTCGCGTACGAGAGACACCGTTGGTAAATTTAATTTTCATTACATTCTGCGAACGACATTGCACTAGCTTAATAACATCAAAGAAAAGGTGAAAGTTTTCATTAGACCCTCGTCTTATCAACTTACCAATATTCTCGTTTACAACAGCCACAGCTCAAGAGGTGTTGCCTTCCTAAAATGCAATTTTATACGAGCACCACCTCGCACGTTCAAGTGTGCGAGCGCGATGCTGACGAGGTGCTGGGACCTCTCGCAGAGGTTGCTCATTATACCTGGTCGATCCAGTTACTGAATGGGCTTAGGTATCCCGAAGAATATCATTGCTCAATATAGGGCACGTAGTAAAAACAACGCTGCAAGTGCGGATCGCGGATGAAGCTCCACTCAATTCATCAACGAGTCAACGCAGTGTAATTTAAGACTGCTTTTAACTCTTGGGTGTCGCAATTTATGTTAGATGCTGATAAAAGAATGGCGCTTCGCTACATGGAACACACCCCGTTAGCACTACCGGTGCCTCCTCCGCAGTGTACCCAGAGCTCAGCGCGACTTGAAACATCACCCTCTCCGCGCGATATATTCGCCGTTGGTGCTAACTTGCCGTAACGCTATTCAGTAGACAAAGAAAACGTCCTGAAACGGCTCTCAAAATGTCCGAGACAGCGGTGAAATATTTTGATGGAGGGTACATCCAAAGTTTTAATAGACCAGGCATTCATAAATTTGCAGCTTGAGATTATTTGTTCAGTGCTTTTACTCCTAAGGATTTGATAAATAGCGATTCAGCATGGTTTTAGTCCAAACATAACGCTAATTATTCATCCTTACCTTTGTAAATGCTGTACATTTCATAAATAATAAGAATAGAATTGGAAGATTTGTCTTTGAATGTGAATAGTTTTCGTACAAATCAGTCCAGGTTAAAAAATGTTCAGTCTGTGGAATTTCATTTGTTGGATTTTCTTTTTCATATTATCAGTACCCTATGTATATTATTATAGATTTTCAGTTAATTGCCTACACTACGGTTATGATGACCTAACATTAGGATAATCCATGATAGGATTTACGCCCTGCATATCTCCCTCTTGTTTAAACTGTATTAAACACTGCATACTCATATAATCCATTCCGTTTTATTATACGTAAAGAATGTTGATATCAAGCGATCGGGTATACATTTGTATCGCCTATTAATTTGCTGTACAATCTGCAAAAGAAAGATTAAAAGTAAAATTATCTCAAGAATATGTCACGTCTTTCTAAAGTTTTAACTCTTGCGTGCAGTTACTGTTATTCCCAGCGTAACTTTTTTTTCATTTAGCCAATTTGTCACAGATTAGGCGGGTTATAAATTTGCGCTACCGTACCACTGGCACACGCGCGATTAATGTCCAGGCTGGTTTTGCAGGCAGTGGCCCCGAATCCGATGCTTCTTCGGGAGAATGTAATAACAGGCCATCGATTACGAGATCACGACTTTGCGCACCAACATGCTTGCCGCTCTTTGAAGAATCGCCGTACTCGTAATCGCTGTGTTTATACCTGTTAGTTATCTGGGAGCTGACGGAACGATTTAAATAGATCGCTTATACGAAGGGAGAAATCCATTTTGCATTGAGTTGTACGTGAAATCAGCATGACAAATACTCGCACCTATTACTAATAAGTTTATCTTTTTTTCAGAACGAACGTTTCTTAAAAACGTTTCTCAATTTGTCTTTGAATTATCTTGATGATTAATCGTCTGAATCGCTAAACGTTCTTCCAGTCATGCAATATTTTCAAATTGCAAAATTTAGCAAAACCATGCATTTGAGAAAAAGAGGAATTTCATAAAACCTATGTTTTGTTTATAATGAGTTGCGGTTCGTGGAAAATTGTAAATTGCTGTCAGTTTGTATTTTGTTTTCACCTGATCTACATAAATAGATTGAATACGATCCCAAAACATACGGTAGCTTGGCGAAGCGAGAAGGGGTCAGGTTCTGGACGTTATCAAATCATCGTTTGTTTGCACCTAATCTCTAAATTAATGATCGAAAGACACCCTTCCTCTGCAGCATGACATGACAGATCTTAGAGTTGGCTGGATCTGTGTTGGCTGCTTGGAAAATATAACGGGTGTTAATTTAATACACACTCACGACTTCAAAGAGGTGACACCTATACACTTGCGATGGGATCATCTTTTCGCAAATGAAAAACAAGCAAACCCGTGAAATATTACCTCAGATCATTTCAGCACCTTGCAGATAAGAACTGTTTTCAAGCTGGCTAGTTGGTTTTGGTTCATCATTACATCAATTTTATGGAGTTTGGTGATACCAAAATGGAGATTTCGCGATTACCCGACTCGAAATATGCATAGCGTAGAGTATGAAAATTATCATATGATATGTGAAATCTATAGTAACATCAGTCTTCGGTTTGAAAACTAAAAGCTAGATTAGCATGATATTAAAGAGATCAAAAGATTTCATGATATATACCACCCGTTAGATTCTTTGAACTGTGGAGACTCAGTGGCCAGAATATATTCCCTTAATTATCCTATGTGTGCATTCTGAGTGTGAACTCTCCATTAATCATAAGAAAGGAGAAGGGTAGGTAGCATGTCACTATATAGCGGTGAGCGATTTTAATTCAAACTGGCCGGTTCGTATGTATTCTATGTTGCCTATAGTATCATTAGTAACCTTAGGTGGACACCACTGTATCGTTCTTTACCCAGGCGATGTCTTCGTAAGAGAATCCGTCAGTTGGCGATATCATTGGCTACGAAAGCAAAGAAGAAATAATCCGTTGCTAATTAATGTGTCTACGAAAATCAATATTTTTAATCGACTGTTCAACAATAAAGTTATAATTTTGTATTTTTTATTAAAACGTTATTTTTAATCATACATTCAAATTTATCAGTGAGATTCATATTTACCACTTACTACTTTATTATTTTCTACATGTTCCAACATCACTCACGGACCGTTTCACAAGAAACAAAAGTTTAAGACATTAAACTGAAAATCACACAGCACAGCTCAAACATATACATGGTTGATTTAATCTTTTATGAATGCTTTGAGTTTTTGGGAACAAGTATCCCGAAAGATAAGACTGTCACTGAGTACTTCATATTTTCCAATAAATAAATAATAAATAAGTCTATTTATAAATTATGAAATTTTGATAAAAATAACTTTAAAAAGATGTTATTTTGTATACATGTTATAACTAGATGATGAAAACATTCCTCCGCTGAAATATAAAACATCTTGCCATTAAATTTACCACCTTGAAAATCTGCAATATTCACGTGTAGCAGATTTTTTATCATAAATCACGTAGATCAAATATTTACGAGAAAATAAAGATAGCCGTTAAACGCGAAGATTGTGCAATACCAGGTAAAGCAATATCTATTCAATGAACCACACGTGGTTGCCCGTAGGCAACGTGTGCTGTCAATACAGACACGTGTTGCCCGACATCCCCACGATAAACCGTTCAACCCTGGCGGGCGCAAAACGTATACGAAGCATATGCATAAGCACTTGCACTAGTGTGGGACATGACGCGCACGGACGAACGAGGATACGGTACATTATTCGCATAACATCATTTGCTACATTCCAAATGACCTGGACGTATTCGTAACTTTTAAAACATGTTGCAATTGTGTCATATGACCGCAATCGCTCATTAGCTTTTATTTTCTGAGCGGAACAATAAAAACAAATTGACGGCGGCGAGATCAAGCGCTCGACCGGCACCTTCACATTGAAAACGATTCGATTGAATTTTAGACAAAAGAAAAATTGGCCCTATCAGTCATACTTCTCTAATTCTTTTTATCTTCAGAAAATTATGAATGGCTATCATTTTAAATTCCAATTCTCATAATTTTAACGCATGAAATTTTAATCTTCACTGGTTGCATACATGAATTTGATGTAAGACATTTTTTTACTGATAATATCGAATTATAATAACTGAATAATGAAAAAAGTATAGAGAAAATGGACGACACTTTTTGTATCAACCGCTTGTCAATCAATAACTAAAAATATCAGAATGTAATTCAAAATTTCATTTCCATATTTGAGAAGAACTTCTATACTGATAATAAACTATTTTTCATTTAAATGGCATTGTTAAATTCCGCTGAGTTCATTAGAGAACATAAAAAATGAGACAATTTAAAATAATTTTAATCCCATGTATGATTGATTCGAACATCACTCTTTTATGGCAAACAGAAGAAAATAAGTGATCGCAAAAAATCATATAAATCACTGAATAGTTACGCCGATCAAATGCTTCATGTGAAACATTTACCTTTTATAATCCAAATTTGGAAATTAAACTCACATGTTACCAATTAATCAATGACATATGATCGGTGTATAATTTACATCTTAAAAGGTCAGGACGTGTATTTTCGTTATCCCCGTTTTTACGAATCTACACTTTTTTCAATTCAGTTCTTTTGAAGAAGAATGACGTTTGTGGGCATAATTTGAAAAATGAACGGAACGTTTAATCTCTTTCGACCGATAATTTATGATTTTTTTTTTTTATTTACAAATGACTTTCCCTGATAACTGAAATTATTTATTCTAAAATAATTGAAATCCGTGGATCGAAATACAAAAATACTATCCAATTATCTTATTTCTTATTTCAAATTGACAATCATAGCATAATCGACGGAAATGTGGTGAAAGCCAATATTTTTTTACAAAACACCGCCACCGAGCTCGGACAAAGCAGCACGAATATACAGGTATTTTGCAATACGCTTGAAATGAGTCGAGTAGAATCTATATAATCGATTCTGATTGCATTGAAGCTACCGGTAGTAGTACTGATTGGTGCATTCATAAATATCCATTAGCGGACAATGTCAGTAATGATCGGGCCTGCGGGCTACGCCCTTACTCTAACTCTTCGGCAGCTTCTGGGCAGCAGTAAGAAAAAGAAACAGAACCATTGACTTCGCAGATCCGTCTATCGGCTTCTCGTTTCCTTTCGCACTATCTGCGCTGTTGTTTTTGTTTGAATTCTTGGAGGATGAACACATTCGATCTTAAGTTACAATATCGAAACGCTTCTCGATCGCACCGATGAGCCGAGCCAAGGCCACTTCAGATCAAGTACCAAGGGATTGAATCCTTCGAGGAATCGATCCCCGGCTATAATTTATGCGGAAATTAATAACGCAGAAGTTGTGTTGAGAAACTGTTAATTTTGTCTGCGATGGGAATTGAGAAAAAACGATGCACAATTACGCAAGACGATAAGCAATATTTACTAAAATAATTGCTTGTTTCCCTTCTATCATTTCAGTTTCTTCTCAACTGACATTTTTAGTTTCCTCAAGTTCACGGTTGCAGGCAAGTCGTTTCATCCCTGAATAGTATAGCTTCGATAATGTTATACAACCATTCGATCGGGTGCCTACAAGAACATCGAAGAATGGCTTGTTCAATGGTGGCTTACCTGTTGAACATACAGACAGGTGACGCGTTACGGTCTTTGTGCCGATAAGTTGCGTCGTGCGTTCTTTTTCGGTCTGATAGTTTGATTTCTAACGGTGGAGACAGAATTAGTCACAATAAAGATCGGATCCGGCTCCCACGCCGATCAGCAGTCAAGTGAAGTCGGATTAGAAATATAAATCCACCCTCGCGAGATCTCGATCACGGGCGTGTTAAATCCTTCGATCGAATACTTCACGACGCTGAGTTAAACCGGAGGTTTCTTTGATGCAGAATTATCACATTGATATCGTGGATCGTACTACAAAAGAACAAAAGTTAGATTCAGTCAATGTCTTGTCGATACTTAAAGCAAGGTTTGTTCTTTCATTACGTGGGAAGAATCGGAATAAAGTCAAAAATGTTGATACACGGATAGAAGAAAACATATTTACTTGGAGAGTTGACTTTTGTTACAATTCTAATGCAAAAAGTAAACAGTTTCATGTTTTGTTATGTCATGTTTTTATACATGTATACCTAAAGTTTTGAAAAGAAGTATTGTTTCAGTTCATGTAAGTAAAATCATAGAAGTTACGTTACGTTGCAAAAGTAATCATAAACAAATTGATCTGAATAAAATTTGTATACCTGACTGATTTGATGCGATGTTGATGCATAGTTATTTCGAACTGAATTAATTTTGGCAAGAAGCAAAACGTATACTCATTTGGAATAAAAATCGAAAAAAATAAATTCCAAGAGGCTAGACGAAGACGAGATTGAAAATTCGATCTCCGAAGTCTGAAGATTTTGCTTTATTCTTGCATGACAATCAATTCGTTGTAAAGGAGTGGCTTTCGAAAAAAATCATTCACCGCTGATACGTATAATAAGTAAAACCAAATGAGAAAAAAGTAAGCAGAGAAGCAGATATTACAAACCTTGTGTATAATCAAAAACGTCAAATTTCAACGGAGCTCGCGGGGTACCGCGTGTTATTCATCCGACAGGTTTTAATTTGGTTCGCATGAGAAGGTATCTCACGAGGAGCGATCCCAACTCTGCCTACTGGGGGGAGGGCTGTAGTAGGTGCATCGATATTGACAAGGGTGCAGTCGAGTCGTGACGTTTCGAAGCAGCGGGCCCCACATTGGGCCTGTTGCTCAAGCAGCAGGGGTCGCCCACAAATTTTATGACTCCTGGACGTGATGCTAATCTAGAGAAAGTTTGGAAAAGTAAGCTTAATCAATATTCTAATTTATATTCATATCAGGTTCACCACCAAACCAAAAAATCGATACACAATCGACACATTTTGAACCACGAATCAACCATCGGGTGAAATTTAAAACTTTCGAAATGATTTTCACCCGAGCGGAACCCCTTGGAATGCAAGATCGATTAGTTAGGAATTTTACAAGAATAAAATTGTTTGATTATTATAATTTCAAACTGCTCTTATTCGTATTTCATGATCTTTTATCCCGCGGCTAACCGCCCTATGAATGATTTAGGAGAAGTTGGCATGTAACGATACGTTGCTGTATCTGGTCAAAGGAACGTTTCGTCCGAAGAGCAGTACGTACATGTAACATGCCCTTAAGGGACGTATGCAGTTGCCTGCTGGTATACGGGATCAAGAGTGTAAGTTGAGAAAAGCAGCGTAACGTGTCAAACGCATCTTGCTTCTTTGCCAACGGTACTTACAACACTGGAGTCTAAATTTAGTCCTTACAAGATTTACTTTTGTTCAAATTTAACAACGTGTTTGCTTTGCTTTGTCTAAACAATAGCGATTAATGAAGTCTTCATTTTCAGAGACAACAATACAAGTTAATTTGAAAATTATAGCCTGTGAGTTTTCTAGATAATGACATATGAATTTAGAAAATCCCAATTATGATCTAAAATAAAACTTATGGTATAATAAAATTTGTGTTTAATCCCTTTAGTAAAAGTAAATTAAACGATTGAATTGAAAAATTATGTTTCAATTTAACTCTTAATTTATACGGTAATAGACAACTGTCAACCATGCGAATTTCAAAATATTTCCGTTACTACTCCTGCCAAGGGCTTTTAACTTTTAAACAAGACTCAACTAATTTTCAGATAGTTTGATATCTCGCGCATCTCAGCGAGTCAGGTGAACGAGTTGAGTCAGACCGACTTGTTCATATTGGCGGTGGTTAGAGGGAAAGGCGAAGGATGAGTCTGGAAGCGAACCTGTCTAACTGACGTGTAAAGACACCTCAACGTCCCGAAGAATTTAACTAATTATAATACAGAATAAATGCTTATCCGGTATCATAGCCAAGACGATACTGATATTTGCCTCCCTCGTATTTGCCGTCTTCGTTTGACTGGTCTTTCTCTTTCTCGCATCCCTATCGCTATCTCTCTCGCGGGTATGCACCGCGTCTTACAACACGTCACATAAGTTAGCGGCACGAGCACCGAACGAGGTGGATACGGTGAAGAGGTTAATCGACTGTGATTAACGACAGATGATATTATGAAACGCTGATTCTAAGCCCAGTAACTATTTCATCGACTTGTAAAAAGCAGGCACCATTTTCTCACGATACATCAGCGCTTCATCTCAGAGGCGCTGCAACGTGCATTTTGTTGCTTTTGTTAAGAAACCCATCAGCTAATCCCTAAAAACGGTTTTCCGACGTGATACGGAATTCATCGTATAAATCGGATAAGTAATTTATAAAATGTTCGCATATTACTGGACCTTAGAGAAATTTCGTTTTACGATCACTTTTATGCCTCCGCGCGCCCAGGTTACCAAATAAATACGCACACGTGTATTCGGGGAACGGACAATTTTTTGGGAACAAAGTATGTGAAACTCACTGAAAAGAATTTATTGATTTTTTTAAATAAAAAATACCGCAATAATAAAAAAACATGTTTCAGTTGATAAGATAACGGAAAATACAAAATGAATTTTGTCTCTTTGAGTGCAACGTATATCACGGTTTAAAAACGTAAAGCCGAATCTTAACAATTAGTAGATTATTGTGAATTGGGCGGAAAGTGTCATCAAATCACCAGTGATTTTAGTTTTACGCAGTGATTCGCGCGAGATCGCCTGCGTGTGGTCACGAAAACATGTATAAATACACGCGAGAAGGGCCGCGTATAACAAGTTGTGGCAGATAAATTTATAGCATCTCCACTGAAACGCCATTACTTTAAATGCACCCCACCTCTTTGTTGTACTTATCCGCAATCCCAATATCTTTCTCTTTCGTTTGCCGTTCATTCAACTCGATGTCTATCTTGCCCGCGTTGGCTCGTCCTCTCAAACACAACGTTACGCGCGGCTATCGGATTTTACGATTTCTGAATAGCCCGCGCACCTCTACATCTTCGTCGATCCCGAGTCTGAGCGTTCGCTTTGAATATAGGCTTCAGATCCGTGACAAATCGATGACTCTGAAAAATAAATAAAAATTATGGATCTAAATTGTCTCGCTCTTCGCAGATCTTTGTACACAAAAATGACATCCTATTCCCTAATACATATATAACGACGTGAACTGTTTGAAAAACGAAATGATGATGGCGTTTGTGAATTCCATTCTCTGTATTAAATTTGGGATCGTTATTTTTAATTTGAATTTTTTTTTTCGAAACGCTTAAATGTCATGCTCAATGTCAACGTTAGATGAAGTTTGAAAAGGAGTTATTAATGTCACTTTAACGTTTGCCGAATTTCAGAATGTAGAGTAATATTTTAATTTATTGTGACAGTTATTACACACCAAGTCCAATGTTTTCTCCAGCAATTTTTACCGGAAGTTCGAACGAAAATAAATTAGTTAGTTTTTCCAAAAAATCATTGCTATTTTTGAGAGACAATTTTCTTCTGTGTTAATTCATCACGGAGAAAAAATCGTCTTCAAATTGTAGGTCAGATTCAGTTTGTTAGTTTCATATTGAAAGCTTTCATGGTTCGAATGGCTCTAAAGAATACAAGCAATTGAATGAATTGGTTACTGTTTATGATCGAAAGTAGTGCTTTGTGTACGTATCCTGTGTGGTCAGCTCCGAAGGTGAGATGGACGAAGAGAAAGACTCGTTTGGAACGTCGCATATCAGGACCATGGACAAGCAAGTGGACGACGCGAGCGGTCGAAGCGGGCAAAGCGCTCAGTACGTAATGGACGTCATTAGCCCGTGTAGATTATAGGGCGGCGAGCAGTAACGATCACTTCTTATGGAGCGCATCGTGCCACGACCACTGCGCGGGCCCACCTTGGCACTGCGCTATTTTCTAGAGATCATCCGCGAAACCAATATCAGACACCCAATGATCGACGAATATGTTGATCTCTATCATTTCGTCTGCCGGAAGTTCATGCTCATGTCTCTATTTGATCTCACTACACAAGTTGCATTCAATCGTAATGTATAGGTTTATGAAATTCCATGTCATTATTTTGCCATCAAACAAATATTTTGTTCCGAAAAGTCGGACCACACCGATCGGAATCAAATCGAAAAGCAATTCAACAGAATCGTGCACAATTGTTACGCGTGAAGAAAAAAATAAATTGCACCTTTGAAAAGTTGTGAAATATTTATTTGATTGCTCCTGATCGAGTTTAAATTCAGGATAATTAAGATTTGCTGATTATGTTGAATCGTTGAATGCGATGAAAAAAAACCTGACAATTGCACTGCCAATCATGCCACTCAACTGAAACTATACATTCTCCACAGGTTGCAAAAACAATTACGATTTCAAACACAAGATTGTTATCATCGGAAAATTGTGTGAAGTAATTTCGATCGCCTACATAATGTAATTACATAAATGAGCAGCCGATTAAAAGTAGAATTTGTAAGAAAACGGAATCTCGCATCTTGTCAAGGATTTTAGAATACTCCTGGAGATCGTTAATTAAATGTAATTACTATGAAACAAAAACATCGCCAGGAGCTTGTTGCAATTCTTTAAGTCGTCTATCTCAGTAACTTTGTTCTTACGTCTCATATATGTACTGTTACGTATTTGTATCCATCCACCATTCTTCTACAATTAATTGTCGTTCCGGCCACGGCACTGAGTATTTATTAGTGACGCGCGTCTGATTGCCCAAGACTAATTTAATGATACAATGCAGATACGTGAATCGTACATTCGATCATCTGCAGAGTTGTACTATGAAATTAATCACATCGCCTCCTCTATTTATTATTACAATCAAATTTGTCATTTGTTGACAATTACTTTGAAATAAAATAAAATTCAAATAACAGAAAAAAATATAAATACACAAATAATCTTCTTTAACGAATTTGTATGAAATTTGTTGATCATTTATATGATACATATATTTTAATCGCTTTTAATTTGTGTCTGTTTATTTTTAATGTTTAACAAAGAACATGTATTAGCATCATAAATTGTATAATGAATTAACTAAACCTGATCCGCTTCGGGTTATTATCAGATGGAATATGTTTTCATAATACTCGAATTGATAAGTAGCTTGAAGTGGATCTTAGTCAACGAATAATTTTCATCTTGTGAAAGTACTTATACAGGCGAGCCGCATGTCGATTTTACTCGGAAAAGCAAAATTAGTGTATGATCGCCCAGTACCGTTAGAAGCACTCGACGATCCAAATCTCAGGTTTATTACCCGGAACATTGACTGTTTTTTGCGTTAACGAGTCACCAGTGGCATATTGGTTCATCATACGAATTAATTTTCAATGGCTTGGCGCCAACTTGTTCCGTACGAAATTATATAAATATTTTGTGGAACTCTATATAGAACATTTTTCAAATCGACGCTTACATTTCATTTTTGTTTACTTTACATTTTGAATCAAGCCACACTTTCTCGGATAAAATTATTCAATATTTACCTCTGATATTAAACATGCAAATGTTGTAACTTGGCATCGTATGAAATCGTAAAAAATGGTCTTTAAAAAAAATCTCAGGCTTTTTTTAACAATTAAGGTTATAATGTTTGTTTGTTTTCTTACTGCTAACATCCGATTCGACCGGAGGTTATTATTCGTTTCATTCACCATGTCCGAATATTGTGAAAGTATTTTTCAAAAATGTGAAACGAAAATAAACACCCATTGTGCGTGAAAGCCATAAATCTGGATAAAAGTTTTCCAGTCTTCCAGAGTATAGCCATGTGGTAAGCGTGAAACGAATCAATCCGTCAAATTTGGGACAAACAATAAAAATTGATTAGTTAAAAACATGTTGAACATATTTCAAGGATTACAAATAAAAATAAATTATTTACAAATTATTATATGACAGTTGTTGTCGTAAATAAGAGAATCAGTTTTTATTATTAAAAAATTCATTCTTGCAGTTTTTCAATATCAAATTGCACATATCTCAAATTACAAATAATTTAAATATGCGAAAAAAAATTTAAAAATATTGGATTTATAGTTTTGATCACAATGATGTATGTCTGTTAATATGATTTCGTTATATGTAAATTTTTCAAATTAATAACACATCTTATATCAATTATAAAAAACACCTTTCGACAAGAAGACAAATTGGTTGATTCTCGAAACTAAAAATTTATGGTCTATTTGTATAGGTAAACCACAGATACCTAAAATCAAAAGCTTTGATATACTCGCTGTAAATCAAATCGGTGCAAATCTGTCCTTCACCTGTTTCAAAAGTCAAGTCGAAGCACTTCAGACGGTAGACCAGACGGTTCATCGAATGTGACTTTTCGAACGGTCAAGTGTTCCCGATTTCAACCTTGGTGGCCAAACACCTGCTGTGCACAGGTAAATTGCATAAGAAACTCGCTTTAGGGTTGCACATAAATGTGGGAAACGACTTTCCCTTTGTAAGAAAAATTGGTTTATCCATTTTATTGAAATGTTAATCATTTTTCGGAAAGTACGAAAAACAAAATCCTTAGCGTCTCTTAAAAGGGTGACAATAATAACTAATTTATCACTTATTTAAAATCTCTTATAATTCAGCATTTCTCTTTAATTTTAAGTTCTGCATGTTAGATTATAAACTTATTGTTTTTTTCATTTTGTAGAATACTAAAATCTAAATTTTATCATTATTTGAATAGTTATACAATTCATTAGAATAAATATTTTGACAACTCAAAAATTCAAAATTACCAAACAGAAGTCACGACGTATATAATTTTGGCATACCATGTGACGTGAGATGGAGATAGATAAACTTCATTTATCATTAACGTCAAATGTGCAGCACTTCAATAATCAATCAATCCGTGATTAAAAATTCAAAATAACGCGAAATTTGGCTTGTTTTTATGAGAAGGACAGCTCGATATTTCCATTCAGAAATATACTGTCTCGCAAAGACAATAATTTATATAGTTCGGATACATTCCTGATTATAATAATTTATGCACAACGTATCTTGTGGGTGCTTAGTAGAGAACCGGAGGTATAAGCATACCGGTTTCTATTATTAATAAATTTGAATCCTCGTTTGAATCGCGATGTCTAACGCAACTGCAGATTTATCTCAGGTGTGACTCCTTTCGAGTAGTATATAGGAGTGTCTGATGGTGTACATTTTCGGAATTAATAAATCTTCCAGTGCGATCAATGACACCTTTCCATTCGTAAAAATCAGAGTTGTCTTTGAGGCTCCGATTACATCAATCGTGTATTGTGATCGACCGAATTCAATTTAATGTATGCATAATGCACTCAATAATGCTGTTATTGAGTGTAAATTTCATCACCCCGTAATGTTGTAATCAAATTTCAACAACGACAAATTAATGCAGTGCAACAGATGTCGAAGCGTGTATGTTTCTGACTTGATATACAAATATAAATTTCAAATTTTTTTCGCACTGAACGATAATTTTTATGTCTGACAAAATGAATAGCAAACTGAATAATAAAATAAAACAATAAAGAGAGGGAATACGTTGAGTGAAAAAAAAAATGTAACGTAGGTCCACAGAGCTGACAGAAATGGTCCGAACGAGGACAGGACAACAAAAGCACGCATGGATATTACGAGTGAACAAGCAGACGAAGGTTAAGGATGCGACAAATATAATGCACCCACTCCCTGTGCGTGCGCGTGGCTTTGTCAGTACGACAGAGAAAGTTGATAGACGACTTCGCAAAGATGAGCAACAAGAGGTGCTACGAGGCCAGGAAAAAAAACAACATCGAAAACAAATCGTCTATTCTTTATCCGGTTCTGACGAGAACCGCGCTGAAGAACAACGCGAGACAGAAAATTAGTAAAATCCAGGTGGAACAGTCCTTCGTCTTCTCTCGCCTTGGATTTATAAGGAGCGAAGGCAGAATTTATAATGGGGCTTGGGTTATTTATCGGTTTCGATGGCACATGCGATATCGTTATACTCGGATATCGATACGTCCTCTGCTCGCCCAGAAGAGGACTCACGAAAACGTACCTCAAGCCTGAATATACACGCTTGCTTCTACGCGTACCACGGTGCGTCCGTGTGGCGCGCGTCCTGATCGGCGTAAAAACGGTAAATTGTTAATATTTATACCACCAAAGAGCGAAATCGAGGAGCAAGGAATGTCGAAGGGACAAGACACCCGATAAATTTGCGATCCTGTTACACGAATTCTCGCCTTCGCTTATCCCGCAGCTTGTCTTTTCGCGCCTCTTGGTTCCGAGCTGTCTTTTTGTTCCAACAGTGAAATAATTTTGTGACAAATATTATATCTAAGGGGCCGATGAGATAATTGATAAGAATCCAATAGGTAAAACGAATTGAATTTTGATATGCTTCGTGGCCAGGTAGAGCCAAGCAATCTTCTGCTCTCTCTGTCAGAAGAGTTTTTAGATTAAACGTAACCCTATATGAAGGACCTTAGAACTATGCACTGAAGTACACTATGGTTGTTGCTATACAATTATTAATTCCAGAAAATCGATAAGCTCAAAGAGAAGTAGGTGCTCCTGTACCATGCTTGTAATTATTGCCGCGTTGTACTAGTTCAGAAGGAAGAAACCAAGGTACAAGAGAAAGGGGGCGAGAGAAACCCCCTCAAAGTACAATACTACCCTCTAATCACGCATCGACTTATCAGCAAAGTATCGTGTGCAGAGTCTGGTTTCGTGGATACATAAGTCTCACTTGGATTGGATTATAAAACTTACAGAAGTATAATCGTCAGAAGATTATACGATGTCTTTGAATTATAATAATTTGTCTTTTTTCCATCGCGTTTTGGGTATTATAGATTTGAAAAATTATGCTGAAATTAATGAAAAAATCGTTAATAGTTATTTAAATTAGGACAATTCAATTCCTTTTCATTAATGCTATCGGTTTACTTTGGAAAATGAATTTTTAATAGTTTGACAAATGAAATTTTTTTTCCCTTGAATAATTGTGAAACTAATAGATTCAAATAGAGTAGATTCAATCAATAAAGAAAATAATAAATTTGATGCGAGCCGGCCAGAGTTTTCATCAGAATTCCATAGCATCGTCCATAGCAAAATGAATTTGCTTGAATATTAATGATGAATACTAAATTGTTTTTAAAGCGAAAAAGCGAACTGTATTTGACTGGTCGTTAAAAGCATAAGATTCGTTTACAAACTGCATCCGAGAAATTGGCATTATTCAAGCACCAGTATGTCAATTGCTGATAAAAGAACTTCAACGAAAAATAATTACAAATTGAATAATTTAATCTGCTTATCATGCACAAAAGACTTTGTTTTGTGAAAATGGTGAAAATGATCAATATCTCGTCGACTTGGGTTGCATTGTTCCGTAAAAGAATGGATAATACAAGTTGAACTTGGCTTAATCCGCGAATCGAAGCTTTCATGAATATTTCATGAATCCCCTGCGCTTCTTCTTTCGTTCGCTGCTGCGCCACCCTCACCTATCAACCTTTTGAATCAAAAACTTTTGAAATCCGCTCCCCCCTCTTACCGGGTTCGGAAAATTTATCGCGTTCACCGAGCATTCAGTGGAAGACTGTGTCGTGGAACCTCGACGTCACGACGATACAAAGTCTCACGTGTTAAAAGCGAACGAAAGGGAGGTCGAGATTCTATTTACTTAAGCGGAAAAAATGTATCATATACGAAAAAAAAAAAAAAAAAAAAAAAAAAAAAAACACAAAATCACAAAACAAAATGAAGCACACGGTACCGCATTACGCGTGGCATAAAGAAACTGCACAGGACTTTCATTATTCGTTATACACGCGTATCACAAATTGAATACCTGCACGGTTCAAAATCCAGATTCAAATAATCATAAATTTCAAGATAACGCTATACGGCAGCGCGTTACATAAGTAATGCTTACTTGTTTGGAGGCAAAAGAAAAGCATGCTTTTAATAAATATTTTGAGATTTATATGGTTGACACCGATATGCGTGTCAAAAGATTATATGCGGGCTATTATTGTTTCGTTCCTAAAAATGTGGTCTCCACTTAAAATACAAGCACGATTTGAATTCATGCTAACGTCATTGATACGGGCATGACGTTATTAGAGTCATCATCATAGAGAGATAAAATGTATTAGATAATATATTTGTTTCAATTTTGCTGTAGATGTAATTAATCTTATTAAATTCAAGATTGTAAGGCAACCGTCTGGAAATGAGGAATGCATAATACTAATATGCAGAATCACTCGTCCAATCACATTAAATAGTAATAAAAAACGGTTAACATCCATCAAGATGTACGACGTCGATTTCTCTGCCATTCAGTAGCGCGTGTTATGAAATATAACGAAAGCAAAAACATGATGGACAGTGGAACACAGTGAAACTGGATAATGCCAAGGGCTCAGTCAATAGGATTTTCTCCCGATGGATACTCGACATTTGTGTGATTTACCTGCTCCACAGGTGCCTGTGATGGGTCTGCAGAACACGTATTTTGCCGGATCGCCGATCACCAATCAAGAAGTCAAACGATAGTTAAACGATCCCTAACATCGAACATAATTCAAAGCGCTCGAGGGAGCGACACGTAATGCGTCACTCGTGTATTGTCCAATGGCGGGTGTGGTTGGCGTTGTTGGTCCATTGCGTAGGATGATTCGTACCTGCTCGATTTCTCTCTCACACGTCCAACCTATAACAATGTCATTAAAAAATTAGCAAATTGCATCGATGATTCATTTTAAAATCAAATTGTTGACAAAATTTTCACCAATGAACGTCCAAACAAACGAGTGATAAACAAGTGAATAATTAAAAAATTAACGGTGTTAAATATTCTTCTTATCTGTTAATTAATTTAGACTTACGATCAAAATAAATTTTTATTAAGTCAAAACAACAAAATTATCGGCCATTAAAAATGAAAGTGTGACATAAATTTTATAACGTCGTTTCAGTATGAATTCGATACATAAACATCTTCGCTCGCAATGAAGAAACGGTGCACGTCGATCGTTAGCAAAGACCCCCTTCCGAGCAGTGGTGTGTTGTAACAAATGATCCTGCCGATACTTGTCGCTCTACATGATACGTGTGCTACTCTTTCTCATGACATCTCTATAAGCTTTACATCGGCATGCCAGTCTGTCACAAATGTTGTACCAGCAGCCTTCGATGATGTTGCCGATTTATTACGCGTGAGCTTCAACAGTTGTAGAGTTTTTTTCGCCAGAAGCTTTGAATAAGCCGCAGGAACGAATCAAAATCATTAATTTTTATTGAACTTCTATTTACAGGGCGTTGACTTGCCGGGTATAAAATGAACAAAAGGCACGTGAAATTGCCTTCAACAGTTACGTTGATGTGTTTTCGAATAAAAATGATAGATAAAAATTGAGTCAACAGGTGAGAGGCAAAAGCCATTAGTGAACGATTTATATTTAATATAGGTGACGCAAAACTTTTTGATGTGTGAGATATCTATTTATCTAGTTAACACTTTATTAGAAGATACGCATCTTTTTTTCAGAATTAAATCGGAGACTTTGATATTGAACGAGTAAAACAAGCGTTATGGATTTATGCGAATGAAATTTGATCTTTTCGAGCTGGTAATGTGTTAAGTTAGAAATCTTCTATAACAATAAATTACAAACTGAAGCTCACCTTCGTTAGCAGAAATTTATTACGAAAACGGTATGATGAAAAGACACTGATCTCTCGACGCTCTTTCTCTTAATTTCGTAGTGTCGTCGAGTGTTCAGTTCTTTATCTCGAAAGGTGCCATTTCGGTACTGCTTAAAAGCAGTGTAACAAGCTGCATAAGGAATCAAGTGGCAAGTGGACATTCTTTATAACTTTTATAATCATGAACAACAGGTCTTGTGGTAAACAGCCTTGTATTACAACCCGGAATTCGACTCGGAATTACGAGTTCACAGCGTTTTTTTTTTTTTTTTTCAAAAATAAAAAAATACTAATAATAATAATAAAAACAACTTCTTTTTTGTTTCAGTGTGCATGAATTCGCCTTACGTTGAGGGTCGACCTTTTTTGCCATTCCTTATACTTTTTGGCTGAAAACACGTTCCGGAAATAAAAACGAATGATCCCGCGAGTTTCGAAGAATCGCGATATAGAAGAGGAACGAAAAGCAATGCAGAAGTTGGATGTGCACATTCTGGCACGCATGGCAGTTGTCCAGATTGGTATTTGATAGGATGCGGACACGTAGGGGACGTATAAGCGGCAACAGGAAAGATTAGGATGATATAATTACGACATTAACATAAGTCAGCGGGCAGAGACAGCGGTGGAATAGTAATCGTGTTGAACACGTGTATACCAGCCAGAATACGCGCAGCGCGCTCACGTGGTCATATAGTCATTTTGCTTTGCAGTACTCCTCGTCGCTATGTCCCGACGTGGATTCTTGAAAGAGCCTACGGCTGATATCAAATACCTAGATACTTATCAACGGAGTCGCGAGATCGTCAACTACAAGGATCGAGCGCCTCTCATGATTTGAGGTAGATTTACTTTTCGTTTAAACAACACCGTGCTTTTATATAACCATCGGTTGTTGCGATCTCATCATATTAACTATAATTATTTCAGTCCTTGTAAACTTAATTTTAATTGATTGAGATATTGCAAGAGATATTGTTAGATCAGATTTATATTTACGAAAATATATATAGATGTTGAATTTTTTCAAAAAGTCATATAATATATTGGAATATAAGCTTTATACCTATACAGAGAAGGCAAAAATATTGTTTTCGTTTGGAAGATGCCTCGATAGCACGAAATCGATGTGTATTCCACTCAGAAAGCCGAAAACATGCGCCATAAATTTGAAACACCTCAGAAAGATATAACCATTTCAAAGTACAAACCTAATGAAGAGGTTAGATACTCATAAACGTGCGCAGTGAAATGAAGAAATAAAAATCGTACGATCTCGCGGTAGGCGCATGGAGAAAAAAGACAGACAACACGAGTGTGGTAGAAAGTTGAGGTTTGGACACATGTAGTGACAAAGATAGAAGCAGGTATCTCGGTTTATCCAAAAGACCGATCGTCGAGTAGATTCCGAGAACTGGTCGAAACAATATCATAACTCGTGGCATGGGTGCTAACTCCAAAACGGGAAACAGGACCTGATTCCACGATTCTGAGTCGTTTTCGCTTCGCACCAAGATGATAATTATAATGTATGTTAGATCTCTGTCAGCGTCCGATCGGTTCTAGATGTCTATAACAGCGATCAACGCCCAAAATCACCCAAAAGTTCGTGTTTGAAATTTTCGATCGGATCTCGTTCAGATATTCGATACTCAAATATCCGCCTATAAATCTTGACGGACGTTTTGCTGAACATCATGCGATTGAAATTTCGTTACACTCCCATGGATAAAGTGAAACATTTTTCACCGTTCTGGGGGATTATCATCATAAGGCAATATCAATTTATCACATCTCGAGTTAGGCAATTAATTAACCTGGGCCAATTCGAATTTGCGGAATTGTTTCGCAGGAAATCAGGATAATTTAAAATATATAGTTGACATTTGATCATGTTTTTTGTTTTCACGAGTTGTGGAGAAACTGTAGGCTTGATTTACGATAATCATGTTCAGATTAATTTGATTAAGTATGCTTGTTAAAAAGAAGTAGATGAGCAGTTTTGAGACGATCTATGTTTTCTTGCAGCTGGTTTCTTCTATAGAGTGAGAAAGCGCACTGCAAAGTGCATACGGCGGTACAACAATCGCTGATCTTCACGTGCTCTTCTACGTGGGAGGGATAAGTCAGGTACGTACAGTGGGAGGTTCCGGTTGATGGTGTAATATCCATATAACAAGAGGCGGAGTTATCGGAAATCGAATGGAAAATAGAGGCAATCCTACTACATAAAATGGAATCCTCTTTTACACACACTTCATTAATTCGTATCAAAATATTGACAAACATTTATCTTCTAAACTACACACGAATTAATTATATTATTTTTTTTCTCGGCATACTTTTGTACAGATTAAGTGTGTTATTATCAAAGAAAATTTATTGACTCATTTTTTAATGAGTTTGTATAAATAATAACATTCAAAAATTAATTACTTAAATATTAAGTTTATAAACGCGGTGGCTGGATCTTGTCGTTCTAATTGCAACGTTCTTCTTTGTTGATTGCACTTAGCAACGAATCTTTCCTTTTCCTCTAAAGCAAGGTTACCAGGCTAGCCTTGGTGTTAGCCGAGGTTAGTTATGAAGCTGGTGGGGCAACTCGTGCGCGGTTACAGAAGTATTTGAATAGCTGTCGGCCCTTGTAAGACGTCAAAAAGCCAAAGGGAAACCACTAAAATCAGTTAGGGATCTCAACTATGCGTGGGACCGATGGAGAAAGAGGAACGGAGTCGGAAAAAAGATGCAACTATGAATACCCCAACGAGACTCGACAAAGACAGAAATCCTTCTGTTCGCACCGAGTTTTCTGGCGCAAAGGCTTTTGACAACATACACCTATAGGTATGAGAGAAAGAACATTGTTTCAAACAAGGGTAAGAGAGACCTAAAAATCGATGAATGAGTCGGTTATAAAAAGAATTTAGAAGTTTCTGATGCAGATAAGATTTTATGGAAATGGTTTTTGAATCAGTACTATGGTAAGTGATATTCGATTAATTTATGGTACGGGATACATTGGTTGTAGATTTCGAAATGCAAATTCGGGTAAAACGTGACAATTTTTCAAATTGATTTAGGTTTTATAGGTTTGTATCATTTTACGACAGGAAGTAGACTATTTGATATGATAATTTTTTTCATCAAAATGTGTGAATCGGGAAATATAAACATTGACTTTTTCATTCTTTTACAGCTTATGAAATCTGATGTGTGTAATTCTATTTGTTTTAAGAATTTTAAAAGTAAATATTGGAGTTAATTTTTTACAGTGCAAATACAAATCAATTGGCAAACTTAGACCTGAAGTCTTGGAATAGATTTTGTTCAAATCTAACTTTATCAAAACATGCCAAAAAAAATTATAATTTAATCTGCTCAAACTACTTATGTCTACTTTCTGATTTGACATGATTAAATCGAATTGCGAAAGATCGGTACAGGCGTCTATTTTCAGATCGGGCATACTAACATTTTTAATTAGATTTATTACGTCACTTTTGTGAGTGAAATTAAACATAAATGTTGTTATATGTGAAATTATGAGATTTATGTGAAATTATAAGAGATAATGAGATTATTATTTTCGAAATTATCAATAAAATCTTATAAGTGACCATGCCATATTTGTTTTAGATTTTAACATAACTAGCAAAATTTTACAAATTATTTTGCATAAGAAATAAACAGAACACGAAACAATGTAAGGTTGATGGAAGTATTTTTCAACTAATTAAATGTTATAAAAACAAGACATCAAGTGGAAACCACGCAAAAACTGTAAATATTTATTTTTATCTTAACCAAAGGAACTTGTCGAAAATATCGCGTTGTGAACGAAAAACGATAATTGTTTGTTATTTCAACCAGTAGCGTCCTCTAATAGCCTCAAGTTTGATGACGCAGCGATCGTCGCATTATTCCTGACGAATCCTCCTGCTCACGGCAAAAAGATTGTATCTTCGTTATTTACCATGTATCTTTGTTTTACGAATAACTTATTTCTCGTCAAAAATATATTTACAGACGAAATTATCTTGTTTCCGTAGAACAACTTCATTAATGATAATTTCCAAATCTTTCAGTCCATACAACAGAGGATTCGCTAATGAATATGGCATTAAAGGGTATATATATTCATACACTGTCCAATATCCGATATAGAATGTCGCGTTTGTATATTTGATTTCTGCGTTTAACATTTATGCGAATAAGCGATCCAGGGGAATGATGGACAGACAGACGTGGTCATACAAAAGAGTGGCTGAGTGTGGGTGCATCGATGCCTGAGGAAGAAAAAAGACAATACACCTTGGCCGCGGGAAGGAAAAGGACGGAAGATATCTTTTGCTGGACGAGAAAAGGTCGCGAGGTATACGGGACCATCAGGAGGGACACAGAGGGAACTTGTTATGCTTTGAGAGATATAGCGGCGGCCTGCGGAATACATAATTTTGTAAAGACAAAAATGCTGCGGTCGTGCCTCGGCGGAGCCACATTTTTCCTTGTTTCACGAAATGTTCAGCTCGCTTGCTTTTGCTCTGTTTGCATCTCTGTTCGCATTAAAACAGGCCCGTAACGCAGGCTCTTTCGCACTCGTTTTATCGCATCATCCCTTTCGCGTTCCTCCGGTAATGTGCCGCGGAATGAGAAACGTTTTGTAAAAAATGTATCCGCATCTTCGTGTTCCACCTAACGGACGATCCGACGTTATGAAACGCTACGCCGAGTCGGTGTATACGCGAGCAACCCGCGGCAATGTAATGAAGCCTAACTTACGGCGATCCGATCTTTTGAATATGCAATCACGATGGAAAAATAATCAGTTGCAAAGGCGACGAGCCACTGAATGAGACGTTGAAATTTGTGAACTGTTATAGAGGATAGACGATCGCTGCACAGATCGATCTCGATTACACGCCATTGCTCTGTAAATTCGAATAAGTGAAGCTCACTCGAAAAAAGTGAATATACACGTACAATAAGTCCAGAATCTTGCACCAATTGCAGAAAGTGAAAATTTTCACTTATTTTGAGTCAACATTAAAATGGAATTTTCATTTTTTGCAATTGGTGGCAGACTCTGGACTTATTCGAATTTAGAGAGTAAGTTTTTGTGTCATCATCAAGGTCACAAATGATAAAATTATGAAATTTCGACCTGAGGATCGGGTTTGTAATTTTTAGATCCATAAACTTGATATTTCAACGATGGAGTGATTCAAATTGTTTGATTTTTGTTTTTGTTTTTGGCATTGACCTGCACTGTTATTTAATGCGTGTCTTATCAATGACAAGATGATTATTTTTAAATCATTTTGTGAGATATTTTGAATGTTTGGCAATGAATTTCAATTTCGTATACGATAAATAATTCATTTTTCATGTCTGAGTATAAACAAGTAGAGTTTGCTTTTGACAAACAATTTTTTATTTTTTCGATTCCACTTATATATTATTGTTTTAGTTTGTTTTAAACTTAAAATTTATTTAGAAATGGTATGTAAAGACAGATTGAGAAGTGAAATCAGCGTCTAATACTACATTTTTATCTTCGAATGAGATATTCCTACAAGAAATGCTGTGTTGTTAATTTATTATTTATTAACCGATCTCGCCATTGTCAGATTAAATCTTCTATTATACGAATTTTTTATACGTGGATAAAATGTAAAACTGTCAATAAGATAAATATAAGATCTTAATTTATTCAATCGTTGTTCGATGTACATGAATTCTAATCGCATCATTAAAGTCGTTTCAAATTAAATTCAAATTTTCAGCAATCATTCAACGAGTAAGGTTTTATTGACTTCAACTTTCTGAATAAAATTCTCTAGACCTTTCGAACCGATGATATCAATTTTATATCAGATGAGATACAGAGAATGAGTCAAAAACCAATATCAAGTGAGACACGAAACCGATAAATTGTATCAGATATAATGTAGTTCAATATGGAATAGTAGAATAGTATATAGAAATTCTAGACAATTTTCTTTAATATAATTTGTTATAAAAATTTTAACAATAGATTGCAAATCAGAATCAGTCTATAGAACCATATGCATATTGAATTATTCTTTTATATAGATAAGTTATAAACGTATCTATACGTTATTATAGATGACATTATAATCTATAAATTAAGATATTAAACCAACAAAATAAAAATTAATTTTATATTTATATTTATATTATAACGGTGAATAATTGTAATCATTAATATGAAAATTAATAATATTCAAGTTATGAATAATTATTTTATATTTGTATCCTACAATTTTGATTCAAATGATCGAGAATGAATGATAATAAAAATCAAACGTGACGATGCCGAACTTGTCACAAAGCTAGAGACATTTGCGATTAACAAGTATCGAAATCCAATCAGGTTGCTACTGTTTCATCAATCATGCATGTTTCTTTTTCAGAGTCCATATGTAATTATCAGATAATAAAAAAAGTAATTTACTACAAGAGATCATCTCAAATGATAGCAGGTAATAAATTTTTATTAATAACTAATCATTTTTATTTTAAGCCAAATTCGTAGCTTTGAACATCATGATTGCCTCGCAGTGCAATAAAGTGCAGTAATCTTCTTCTTTGATAGGGAGTAAATTTTGATCATTAGGGAGATTACAAAGAACGAGATCATTATAGTAATTTTTTTGCATTGACCCAGGCATCTTCCAAATTAAAAAATTTGATGAGCCTCAACTTTTTGGGATCAACAGATAGCGTACCTAATCCAATATATTAGGTCTGTCTATCCAATAATGCACAATCGCTGAAGCTTGTGAACGTTAAGTTTTATTGTGCCGATAATTTACCAGGTTTGAAACAAAATACGCGACGGCGTTGCTTTCTGAAAGCAACGCATGATTCATCACAATGTGTGTCCAAATGCAACATAATATTTTGCAGGATTTTTTTTTGTTTTTTTAATGACAAAAAATAAGAAGAACGATTTAGGGTTAGTCACACGCACACCAATTTGAATAAAGTCATCCTATATTTGATGATTATATAGAATTAAATCGGCTCGCGATACCGATCTCTATACTATCGATAACATTATAAGAAGATCCTCACATCTTAACAGGATACTGGAACTGAGTCGATGGTTTTATAGCAGTCGTTGCTGAGATCTGTCGTCGAATTCGAAATGTTCCTTAATTGAACATTTTCTCACAAGATGAAAGAAAGAAACAAAATAACGGATGTACGGTGATATCTAGTCGATCCGTCAATCAATTTCTTTATTGATCAATCTCGTCGATTCCAAATGTATTTATTGCTTCATCTTGGAAGTGTTGGAATCTTTTTTGACTTAATATGTAGTAACGAAGTAAATACACGGAGGAATACGTGTCCTTCCTTTGAACATTTTATTTGTAGGCATGGAAATATTACGCCCAATTACTTTTATCACGATTTGAACACAAGTTGCAAAATCTAACATGGATGTCCCAATATTGTGATGCATTTTTGATGATCGAGTTTTGTATATTGAGGACATTTAATTGACAAATTATTTCGTCAGAAAAATTCAAGAGAAATTAACTCTTTCTTATGATCATCGATTAGATAATGAAATGTCACACACATTATATTTTCAAATTTATGAAAAGCAAACCACGAAAACAAATGAATGCGACAAAATAACTCGAGGAAATAACTTAAACAATAATTAATTAGAAACATCAATGTTAATGTATCATTCATTTTCGAAAAAAAAACTTTCTACATTAAACATCACGTTAATTATTAACGCAGTGTAATTAAAAAATTCTGAAATAAAATATCACGTATTAAAATTCGCTTACGAATATGTATGCAAGGTAATGTGTCTTTTAGTCAGAAACATCCCATTACATACACTTGTTTAAATAATTCATTGCTAATAAAATTACTATTTTCCAGAAATACAAAGAACAATTTTGAATTATTTAATTTGTTATGCTTAATATGTAATTACCTCAGCGGACAAAAATGTGGCGAAATCTCTCGAACTCGCTATCGAGCAATGTTGCACAGTATCCATGTAATTCGTATACAAAACTTTTATTAAAATTTTTGTTTACCCGAGTACGCGTTACAATTTATAAATTATGCATAAACTAAAATTGCTTCTCAACTCAAAAATATTTACATTGCTTGAGAATTAGTAGAAAACCGGTAGAAAGTGTTTATAGCACGCTTATATAGAGGTCGCAACATATTATATAAAGTTATAACTTGTACCTTTGAAGGGCAAATAAAGTGCATCTTCGTATCCAAGCATACGCGGCTTACGTGTAATGTTTTGAACTTCGCTGTTCTATAACCAATCTTCGAGTCAAGGCAGTGAAGATTTATATAAAGAAGTCGTAACGTAACCGAGGAGCAACAACATTTCAAGCTAAACATCTTGAATATTTACAATCGCATAAGTAATTGTTGTTATAAAATGTTTATAATCTCAATTGACTGTATGAAATATCGGATACTCATAATTACATAATGCCGGTGTGCACACATTTTTTTATTGGCAATATAAATTTGCAAAGTTATCGTGACTATAATGCCTGGACAGTACTGCAAAACATTGACACGACATGAGCTCAACGCACCCGTCCACGCCGATGACACAGAGGCGCACGTGTGCTCTTCGTGGTCGCGCATAAATAATATGAGACACGGACAAAGATGCCGCCCCGCTGACCATTTGTTTAAATTAAAATTATTCCTGAGTAGCCATGGGATCTTCCTTACAGAGCTCATCCTTTTCTCGCTCGCCGTCTCGCTCTTTTTGCCATCTTCGTTTGTTTCTTTCTCACAAAAGGCCTTTTATTATAATTGTAAATGGTCGCGCCGAACGTAGGCCGAGGTGCGCTTCGCTCTCGTCCTGTCTGTAGATATGCGCGCTGACTGCAGACTCTCTCGCGTGCTTTATGGTTCACGGTTTCTGCTACGGTTTCGTCCGAAACACGACTGACTATCTCGCGTGACCCCCGCGTCACTCTTTCCTCGAATCGGATAGTTTGCAGTTTGCCTCTTTTACGAGAACCTTTATTACTAATAACGAGTTTTTATCTCGATAACGCGGCTCGTTATACTTTTTTGAAAGGACCCGCCTTTACCTAACCACATTCAATACGTACAGATTTTGTGCAAATTTCACGTGTGTTGGTAAGCGTGCCGTACGAATTAACTGCTCGGTATCATGCTTGACAACGTTCTGGATACTAACTGGTTGACATGTTTCATGAATACTTTTGTATAGATGGGCACATTTCTCTGAAACTGTGATACTTCAGCTAAAAAAGGCAAGACTGGCAAATTGGGATGCGTGTGAAATTTTATTTTCGGACTAGACCCTAAGAAAGAATTTACCAGAAAAAAAAAACTTTTCACAATTTTTCTCAAACTGAAATACCTTAAATTTTTTTGTACATAAATTTGAAATTGCTTGCATAAATTCTTGATGACTTCCTACAGCAGATGTCATAACAAAAAAAAACTGCTGCTCGTAAAACGAATCAAATAATAAGGAATTAGAACGTCCTTACTATCGTAAAAATGATATCTATCAAACTTTATCTCCTTACAATTTATGCTCACGCAAGTGTTGGTACATCATTGGGTAGACTATATAATATTTCATCGTGAGTTCTCGAATAGTGTTGGAAACAAAAAGATATGCTGGTCTAAATGTCGATACAGAAAACACCAAAGAGCGAAGAGGTGACAAGCAAAGCGAGCATTTGCGTCAGGGAGACGAAGATGGAAGTAGTCAGAAAGAGTTGCAGGAAACGTAGAAAAGGAACGTTCGATTGACAAAGACGCCACGCGAGCGAATTCTATGTGGTGGGAGCAGGACAGCGCCAATGGACTGTCTCGGGCTACCACGCGGTTTCTGTAGGCCTTTGATCTTAGCCGCTTCGCTTCTGCCTCGCTCTATCGACACTTCATACTTCCACGGCTGATCGCAGCCATAAAACATTATACCAGAAACTCTCTCGCCAAGACCCTTCAAGCCATTGTGTCCGGCATTATACAAACGTATGCATCGCCACCTATCGCCACACCACCAACACTCATGTGTGATCCCGTGACATAGTGTAGGAGTTTCGCCCTCCTCAAAATTTCACCTACATGTTTGACACTCCTGCCGAATGCAAATCCAGACAAGTCCAAGATTTATTCACACAGGCTTTCATACAAACGTGCGCTATTGTATATTATTGTATATAAAATCTTTATTAAATAACGAATCAAATATTACGAGAAATATTACTTGTGCGTTTTAATTTTTGAAGTGAAAACATTTTCTACTAAAAATCTACGAATGACGACAAAAAATTACTTTTTCTTTTCAAAATGAAATGTAATATTTTTCATACAACATTACCAGTTCAAGATATTTTTTAAGCGTATAATAAACTAACTGTGAACACAAAGCAGCCCATTTTATAAGATTGAATCACATCCAAAGGTACGCCAAATAAATCTTGGTTGTAAACTGATAAATATTTGAACGATTAGGCACACACTCTAATTGTTTTTGTTCGAGGGTTCTTACAAGTTTTCTTTGATTTGAAATACTGATATTCGACGCCGGAACAACTAGATAAACCTTAAAAGACTTATGTTTTTATTTGAGATATGTTTGCCGAGACAACACATGTTGGGGTACAATAAAACTTTCGAGGTAGCGCGGACTTTTTACGATCCAAAAGGACCCACATTTTTTAAGTTTCGAAAGTGCATTGAACCGTCTGAACCGTCATAATTCGCCATGTTTCTAAACAATAGGTCTACGACACCAAAAAAAAAAAACGCCCACATTTATGGCAAACATACGTCTTAAAAAAGTTGCTGCGGCATCCTATTATAAGGGTTTTCGTTTTTTTCTTTTTGTAAAGAAACATACTGACGTGATGTGTTTCACATTAGTTACACCTTCTCGTTCTTAAAAAAGCAAATAGAGAAATAGAAGTGAAATCGATTGATTTGAAAAATAAAAAGAAATTTTTAACTTCACAACTGGGTGAAACGTGTTTTTTTCTGACCGTGTAGATTATTAGCCAACTGGACTACGGAGGCGACAAAAAATGTTTCAAGAGTATTATAAATCTTTTTTTACTCTTCGTTGTTGACATCTTGCAAACCGTTCCCTTTTTTTTCTCATCCGAGAAAAAAAAATTCGTCGCGTCGCCGCAATGATTCACCAGAGCTACTTCGGAATAGAAGAACTTGTATAAACTCAACGATTTAATTAACCTGATTTACGACAGTAAGCAAGCACAATGGTCATATAAATAATGCTCGAGATGAGAAGTCACGTGGGACGGGTTACTCCTGAAGCCCTGAAACCGTGGACAAGACTGGGTGTAACGAGCGTTTCGCATCATTTCTGTTCCGCGAAACATCGCTGCATGCGCGGGACTACCCGGCTGATGACGAATGTTTAACATCTCGATTTGTTTTTCGATCATTCCAAGTGTTAATGAATTATAACAAACTCAAGATTGTGAATGTTAATTCCTAATTAAAGATGAGAAATTGACAAAGAGTGTTGGTAAATAGCAGAATTAATCATGCGACGCAAGTCTCATAAAACTACAGAGTCTGAAAAGAAAAAAAACGAACAGACTAATAATATTGCGTCACGACATTGCATGTGAAAAACGCCCCAGAATGGCTCCAAACTGTGAAAGAAACAAATATCAGTATTCAAGAAAAGGCAAAGTTTGCTGGCATTCTATATATAATGCTGAGTTGTAAAATAAATGTAACGAAGCTGTTCGATAACAAACGACTAATGAAAATAGGTGCGGACTGTCCGAGACAACGCCCCAATTAACATAACACCAGCTTTTAACTTTTATTTATTTATATATTTTTTCTCTTCTAATGAAAATGAAGCCTAGAAAGATATGACGTATGACACATCAGCAGACACTTTTGAAATTCAATCAATTGAAATTAACTGTGAACATTGTGAAAAAAATTTTGGGATATGAGATGAACATGCAACATCAAGTATTATATTTTTTTTTCGTAAAAATATATCGTATGATAAAATTGCTGTGTGTCATCACTTCAATTAGCAATAAGCCGGTTTGATTAAAAAATTTCTCAAAACGTATGTTAAAATGAAAAACTCGACAGTAAACGTCGTTAAAAAGGACGGAAGTGTGCAATTTTGGCTTTCCATATGATTTCTTATTTAATAATGTGCTGCGCAAGAAAATTCAATTAACTCTTAATTCGCACTCATGTGACGAATTTTTTAATTGAATCATTGTATGTATGATACGGTCGAACTGAAAAAAGAATGGACGATGCCATAACTAGAGTAAACACTGTGCATTCATGTGTGTTAGAATACATCTGCGATCTTCAAGCAGCAAGTACTTGGACAAGTAAGTGGTTTAATTCCATCAAGCGTTTCAAGCGCCGGAAGTAGATTTTATGAAGGCACACATATGTATGTACATGTTGACTGAGGCAGATTAACATTAATTTCAATAGCACGCGCGCATGGCAATGATAACAAACAATTAAGCGATGGCGAGACGGTGGCGATGTATGAGATCATCGATGATTCGAGGGTGTCGAAGTTAAATGACACATAAATAGCGTGTGCTGTTATTACACTCGTTAGCACGAGATGCGAACATAACTAATATAGATTATGATCTCTATGTGGATTAATATCACTCTCTGTGACAAAAACCTATCCGTTCAGAAGATTAAACAGAAACAACAAACGGTATTTTGGCAAGCTTATAGAATCGATGCACCATTTATTCATAGTTGAAGTGAACTAATAATAAAAAAACATGACTTGTATTAATAAAAGCATTTTTTAAACTAGAATTTAGCATCAATTATTTAAAAAAAAACTCATTTATTGAGCCATCGAATAATTCAGATCATTTAACGAATAATTCTCTCTGTTGTTTGAACGTCCTCATTGGCATGAGTTTTATTCGAATTTCCATAAATTATCAAGACAGTTCATATTCAATTGGTGAATTACTACGGTTTAAAATTGCTCAAAATTATCCAATCCCAACATATTTATTCTATCTAATTGAAAACGTATTTTACACAGAACTGAAAATCATGTTGAATTAATTTATATTTCGTTCTAATTATAAAATATGAAAATTATTCTTCCGTGTTAAAAAATCAAAGGGCGATGTTAACGTATCTCTTAGAGTTCTACTACTGCGAAAAATAAATTAGAGAAAACATATTTATCTGTACCATGCACTAAGTTAAAGCAAAACAAACAAATGAAAACAGAAAACAAGTGTGTTGCTAAATGTGGATTTGTAAACAAATTGTATGATTTTATATAAATTTTTGAGTAAAATCAAGATATTAAATATTATAAAATGGATCATGGAACGCCTCTGTTTCAACCTTGAGAGCAGTTAATGAACGTTTACAACTTTTTCTGTCCCTTGTTAATACAGTGGCGTCTTGGCCCACGCGTCATCATAATTACACCATACAAGCACGCGTGTCCCATACTGCGTGACCAGAATTCTTATCTGTTTTCTGTCAAAGAATTTCGGCACGTTGTAAGAACATTGAATTATATTCCAGCCACCATACTTATTATTTATTATTAAATTATTATCAAAAACAGGTAAAGACAAAGTCCAAATGAAAATGGAAAAGTTTTTTTTATCACGTACCTAACATTGCACAAAATCTTTCCTTAAAGACGTTTAAAATTGAAAATTTTTATAAATAAATAAAAAATCTGATTACAAGGTCCGTCGTATTTTTAATTCTAAATAAGACATCATTCTGAATTCGAAATGATATATTTCCTTTTAGGGAATTGCTGTAAATAAAACGCACTTTAAACAAATATCATCCTATTTTCAGATTTGATCTGTTGTAGTGAAGTTGATGTTTACTGATGTTTCCAAATGATATTCTTTCAAATATCGATAAAAATTTATCCGAACTGAATACTTCCTCCAACTGTCTTTAAGTAAAAAGTTTCGTTTCGAAAATATTATATCCGCGTAAGTTTCTCATGAAGTCAACTCGAATGTAGGTATCTTATATATTACAAGCTTTGCAAGTTTCAGCCGTTTTCCGTCAGATCCTCGTAAAGTACCGGATTGCCAAAGCAGCTAATATACCAAAGTTTTCGCATCATCCGTCGGCTATCTTCTATCTCTTCGGCCTTCAACGTACTTATTAAGTTTCACCGGTGATTTCTGCTGAGAGAAAGAGGATGGATTTCGATGTCTTATACGAATTTTCTATTTGGTTTTTTTTTGTTTTCCGAAAACCCTTATTTTTTATAGATATAATTATCACTATCAAATGATGAATTTTAAATTCAAATTCGTGTAAATTATTTTTCTTTTAAAATTTATTTATTTTAAGAACTGGTCAAATTTAAAATGTTAAGTTTTTAAAAATAAATAATGTCCAAAAATATAAAAATAATTTATGGCTTTTGAAGAACAAAGTGAAATTGATTATTTGGCTTTTACATTTTCAGCAGAATCCAAACACAATCAAGCAAACCATAATTCCTAAAACCCCAGTCGTCTGATTGCCGCAAGGTTTTATGGGTTTATTAGAACCAAATTAGTAGGATGCGTGCATGTGTGCACTGAAGCCTCTAATCAAAGATACTGATGAGCCAGGTTGTCTTGGACACACATTATGAAATTATGAACCACCCTCTTTCCTCCAGCAATCTCACCCTTGCGCGTTCGTTAGACGCGTTTATATAGCTTAGCTACAAAATCAGACTCGTTGTTAAGGTTTTCGTCATTTATATAGGCAATCAAAGATCAAATCAAAAAAATGTGCTTTGATCAAAATCAATTTTATCATAATGATAATTTGTTTCTCTATAAGAAATGCGTGTTTTTTTTTCAAATTTTTATATCGATGTATAAGAGCTCAAAATAATGTTTCTGTCATTAAATATTATTGCAATTTACTTATCTCAGTGGACTGAAATCAACATTGTAAAAGTGGTAGATAATTCTCTCACGGTAATAATGTCCAAGTTTGAATTCACGATCATCAGTTCTACTATCTCCAATACTCGACAAGTGCTATCGTTACCTGCACAATTTTATTACTTGAGGTTATAATTATTTTATTATTGCAGATCGTAAACGATCGCACAATAAAGGTAATAATATGCAGTAAATACCTTAATGGACAGAAACATAGTCCACGGAGGACGTGTTAACCGCACGAATCGTAAATGTGCGTATCGGCTCTATTCCATTAAGTATCGACTTGTCAAGAAAAATTAACGAGTCGGCCAAAATGGGCAAGTTCAAATTCAAAAGGAAGCCGATGCAGATATTGCGGGGGTGGTCCAATAGCACAGCTGGCTTTTTGCTGCACTGATAATATGTTTATAACAATGATAAAGCCATTTTACGGCTTGAACATTGTAAGATTGTAATTGTATTCTTAACTTGGTGTAAATCATGTTCAGATTTTATTGGAAAAAATCATTGTGTGTATTGAGAAAAAGTCCAGGATCTTTTATCTATATTTTTATGAATACGATTTTATGATTTTATGTTCCTACTGAATTTTATTTTACCGGTTGCAAAATATTCAAATCAAAATACACAAGTTTCGTCTTGATGTGGTATTTTGTAAAAATAAACAGCAAATTATGAATATTGTTTAATAATTTGAGTCCTTTATTTCACTACTTTTGCGAAACTCAATTTTATTATTTTTATTAGAAGGTATAAATTTTGTCAAGTATAGCGTCAACCAGGTAAGACTGACATGTGTGCAAATTCAGAATTATTGTTCACTTAGCCGTTCCAAAAAAACCTTTTTTTTCTAGTCTGACAGCACACACTCGCGAACAATTTTTTCGGGTTCAGCGACCCAAAAATCATTGCGCCCAGAAAAAAAAAGTTTTGTGACACCATCATTTGTGAAGGTCAAATAAATAGTAATTTTACTTATTTTTCCAAAATGTTTATAATGTTTAAATGACAGTAACTTTTATAAGTTTCGTTGAAAAAAGTTGTTTTTGCAGCGAAAATTAAAGTTCAGAAAATGAACTTTGAAAAACTTGCAAGAAAGAGTTAAAACTTGATACAATAATGATTAAAATTGTAAAAACTTTGAGACCTGCAAAATTTAATTGAAGTGTCACAATTATACCGAAGTATCACTCTTACCCCACTTGACCCTAAATATTATAATTACACTTTAATAATTATTATTTATTTTGAACGTTTTTGAAGAGATGATGGATTTTTTTCAAAGACCTTTTCATACACACACTTCTGACTAGTAATTATTTATGCTGTATAGGGCTGAACAGTTCTGGGCCTCTAATTAGGCTAACATTAAAGTTATAGAAACCAGGGATTACTTCAAAGTTTTCAGTCTACAATATTCGAGTCTCTTGTTTTGCATAACTTTCAGTTATGCTTTATTTGTCGTTTTCGCACAGGTATCATTGACACCACCTACACCATCATCAAAAAGAACGGAGCACACCCCAATCTGACCTAATTGTGACTTATGTACCTCTAATAGAAGACGCTCTCCCTCAATCATTTATTTTTGAATCTAAATCTATATCTATACTTGGCCTTTTGCGTAGGATAGGAATTCCTGATACCTTTTCTGTCGTCTACCATGAATAATGCGCTCAACAAATCAGTATTAATATATTTCGGCTAGTCGCATTTATCTAAATAAATGCAAAGATCAAACGAAATTCATCACTGCACCAACAAAATCTTTTCAGATTTCAAGAGCTAATCGTATTGTACACGGGTTTAATTTTTTTTTCTTTTTGTCATCATCAATAAATCACAGTGCTTCGATGCAACACCAAACCAGCAGTTCAAATTATTCTGCATGAAAGTGAGATCTTTGGAATGTGCGACTCGACAGTTGGTTCACATCCTTATATCCACGTCAACTGACATGTGCACATTCGCAATATAACCGACGGGCAGCATGGCATGCATCTAGAACGGCGAGACGGCGTGTCGGAATCGACAAAAGTCGAACGCTCTCTAAGCAGTTAGCTTTTTTCTTGGACTTGCGCAGGGTGACAGGTGTGTACGGTCCCATCCAGCTGCCTACTCCGAGACGATATCTCATACGCGCGCTGCATTAAATTTTCTTAATATAGTTTTCAGTTTCAAACGCACATCAATTTGACATCCTGCTATTATTCAGCGAAACGGAGAGAAATATCAAGTAATAACAAACTTAATTTTATTTTGAAACATGCTGTTTTTCTTGATAGTATTTTTTTAACAACAGCTTAAAATGCTATAAATTCTCGTTATCAATTATTGCTTTCAATATAAAAGTTTTGCACTGTGTCAATCATTAGAAGTATATGTTTTTTTCAAGTCGGAGAAAAACGTTCCATTAATTATGCTTTTAATTAAACTTATTTCACGCGGAAAAACAATTTATCAACAAATAATAGAGTTCATTCGCCGCAAACAAGCGATTCGTCTGAACTAAAGGAACTACATGTATTATTGTTAATTGAATATTTCAGCGAACGTTTTAATTGGTTGTTTAATTTAATGTGACGCCAGCTTTTGGTTGAGTATTGTAAAAATATTTCAGGCGCGAATAATGTAAATAATTGGAATTTATATATCCATCTAAAAAAAGGCCGTGGTCGCCGAAAGTTAGTTGTTTGTTCTCAGTTTATTCAATTTCTGATTGGTTGACGGGTAAAATTTGAAATTTTTGGAATAAATATGACAATTTGTCATGTAACCTTTTGAAAAAGAAAAAGAAATAGTGGGCTCGAGCGAAGCGCGCGCTTGAAGCCTAGTCTAACTATAAAATGGAGGTGCAAGTGCATTTTGCGACTCAATTCGTGGAATGTATAAGTAATTTGACAATGTACATGGTTCGTTACAACGCACTTTAAATGAATAATTCAATTCGAAAGTCAATGCAGTCATCAAAATAAGAGTGTTGTTTTATCGACGCCCTTCAATTGAACTTTTCCGTTAAAATATTCTGGTCGCGTAAAATCCAAGAGATGGGGACCGAATCCATCATTAACTCTTTGATTTTGTGCCATAGCATACCCGCAAGATGTATGACGGGGAACAGATATCAAAGTCGCAATTTACAATGAGCCACGCGTACGTGCCGGCATAACATACGTATGCGTGGATATTCCAACTCACAAGAACATAGAGGGATGACTGGTATTTGCATATAGAGAGTGTTAGCTAAGGGAAATAGAAGACGTGTACGTGAGAGCTTCATTTTGTGGGACGATTTGCTAAAAGGTGGACATTACGTATCATTTGATCCACTAATCATGTAACAAAGAAATAAATTCGCAAAAACTTCATTAAAGATCTATGAAAAAGTTTCTTCATTTTTTATACTAAATTGATGGCTCGTAAGAAGAAAGTACTTATTCAAAATTTCCAATGTTATTTTTAAATAAGAATTCTTGAATTGACATAGTTTTCGTCTGAACCATCGAAATGATGTCTCTTAAATTCTAAATAGTCGATTAAAAAAAACTGTCAAAGAATACACGGCGAAAGAGTGTGCAGTACCGTCATTAATTATATTTGCTGTCGACGCTCAAACACATAGTGAATGTTGATAATATCTGAACTCGGCTATTTTGTGCGAAAGAAAAATGTGCCTCTTTTAATACCATTAGACGTCACATCGAAAATGAATTCGATGCCTGACATCGGGCTGTAAAATTAAACTCTTCATCGAGCAAAAGCTTTGTGCGAGTTTCTTCGATTCGTGAATGCTTGTCAGGTGTATGTGATAAACGATAATATACATAGGAATCTTCATATTCGAAGTAATCTTTCCCCCTGTGGAAGCACATGAATATGTTTGAACATGAACGTTACTTCTCATGGTCAAATCGAGTTTTGAATGTATACAATGCATAAAAAGTATACTGAATCGAATCAAATCAGTGTCTGATGAGAATGATAAAGAAATTTGACAGATCAGAGATATTAGTATTAGTTTTTGCAGAGTCGAAATTCAAAAATGTCATATATAGGAACATACATAACATTTGATATGTTGCTTTTTATAAAAAAATCGAAATTCATTATTTAATTGACGATTTTTGGGCTATTACATTGTAGCTTTGCAAGAAGAAAGATAATCTCAGATTCGAGTGCCTGACGCCAGTTTGAAAGTTCAGCCATATAAGTGGCAAGAATCCGCAAACTAATTCTGATCCGGCAGTAAGGACAAATTGTTCGCTATAAATCTAAACCCAAGAAACCCGAGCAGAGACATTTCGTAATAGAAGACAAACCTCCCCTTTGATTTCCTTTTTATTTATTTTTTTATTTTTCCTTACGTTGAAAATAATAACTATTCATCGGAAGAGTCGTAGAATAATCTTATTTCGACAATATAAAACGAACAATATTCTGATTACAAAAAGGGACGGACGTATTGACCAATTAATATTATGCGAACATTTCTAAATTCATGGAAATAGTTGCCAATTCAATTAGCAATGTTTTCAATTAGACAAGCACTTAAAAAATGCAAGATTTATTATTATTCGAATGAGTTTTCCCAGTGAAGCGACGTACAATGAATAATAATTAATAAAAATAATCAGCTTTCTTTTAAGGTCATGTTTCATCTCCCCGAGATACATTTATCTAATTCAAATGGTACGGATTGTTTGGTCGCGACACCAACGCCAGGCTGTCCGATGTCCAAACAAAACTGATGCCCATAGACCATACATCATCAAGATTGAAACATTTCCTTAATATTATCGTCGTCGGCATAGATTAATCCTCAGACAGGCGGTTTGCTATGAAAACGATTTTCATGACGAAATGGTACGAGGGTGACGGTATAGAACGGACGTGTCTTTGTTTAAATTGAACCGACTGTCGTCCCTCTCGCAAAAAGGGTAGTCATCGTATTTCTCTTGTCTTGAGAGCACATCGTTGAAATTGTCACTATACATAATAGGACAACTATCGCATATCGAGTGATGATAGCTATTGCTTGCACTTTACAGTTACTACGAAAGATTAATAATGCATCATCAAAAGTAATATCTCTCTGGCTACGGAGTTTTTATTCCGGCATACTAATCATCATTTTCACCACATCTGAAGGAAAGACAATATAGCGATCGAAGGTGCCATTATTCACTTCTAACTCATTTAGCTTTTAATCGTGGTAATTGATTCCAGACACATTAGCGGAAATGGCGATCGGCAGGGAGGCCCGAACATTCATATTCATCGCCTCATCCATTTCAGAGGTCTCATGGTGGGACATTAAAGATAAAAAGTGCTGAAAGTTTGGTCAAACACAGAAACTGGATCGCAGGCTTACAATGGACCTTCATTTGTACAAAACTTTAATGAATGAACCAGAGAATGATATCAGAGAAGCGAGGAATGTTTTGGATTGTGCTAAAAAATGTTCGACGACACACTTCACTGTGTGTTTTCATAATCAGGATTATTAACTCCATCCGGTGTGTATGGTCTTAAAACAAAAATAAATGATGTGGTACGACCCGCGACGCGGTCTCACATGAATGAATGACCGATGAAGCATCAATACAAGTAATGTGTGCGCGCCTCAAAGCGAATTCCTTAAATTCTTCGTAACCAAAGAAGAGGTTTCATGATTTCACCACATTCGCGTGCTGAATGAAACTTTTTTGCCATGCAGATGTGGAGGTATTAATATTTGGACCGAGCGAGAATCGAGTGGACAATGAGCGCTAAGCTCCGATGTATGTCAAACACACTTTCTCGACGACCTTCAGAACGTCAAAGCAGAACGATTTTGCTTGGCACGAGTTCCTATCAATGGTTACCGGATGCGAATGAATGGAGTCGGTGCTTTTGACACGCGTACTTGTTCGAGCTTCTCCTATACGTACGTTTATGGCATACATACACAGCAATTTCTTATAAATGGCCTCTCTCACGCATTGACCTTGGCATGTTTAACACTGGCCATAACGACGGTCTATGGGAGAGATCCATCGAGTCGTCATGGAGACCAAAACGAATCGATGAACGGAGTGGCGGCGATTTTTTCGCAGAGCGACCCGCGATCGTGACGACCCGCAAAATGAGATTTGTAAGAGCAAGCAATTACAAGTAAGATTTGTAAGCTATTGTTTTTTTAACTCTTGTAGCGCTTTAGCATGCGGATTCAATTTTTGACTCGTAGCATGTAAATTATTACACTCATTTGTTCTTCGGCAGAGAAACGTAAAACACGTATTGAAATATTCAGGCGCGTTCACTTTTAATGGCGGAGTTTGTGCAAAGACTTATTCTGGTCTCCACTTCGATAACTAAAATTTATGTATAATAATTAATTGTGAAATTACTGTGCTGGTATAATTTATTTTTTAGGCAAAATGGTTGAATTAGCGGATTGCCTGCTATGGATCTTGGCTGGGAGCCCTACAAATCCGGCATGGTCAACAAGTTCACGCGTGGTTAATATTACAAATCGTTGCTAGTCAGGTTGGCAATTTTACTCTCGAATCTAAGATTATAATTGCATGCTTGGACAACTTGCTACCGATCTATATAATTATAAGGTGCGCATCGTCTCTTCTATACGTTTTGCTTCAAAAGTCACAGTCGTTCATTGGTACTGAGAACTTTCTTCCTCGTTTCTGAGTGTCGCAGTATCACGTTCCACATGAAAGTAACAAATTAATGCACGTAATATGTTGGCTGCGAACACGTTCGCATTTCGTATGCATATAAGTTAAAGCCGGTAAGTAGCTGAGACAACAAGATCGCGTTGTCTGCGCATATGTCCAGCTTCTTATATCCTTTCGTTTTTGCCCAATTTATTAGTGTCGCTTTTGTTCTTTTTATGCAGGTTACGTTACACTCGATCATCCGTTTGTCGGAGTCTCAGCTTTCGATTATATATCGCTATATTAATCCGAAAATCCCAATCGGCCGCTCGATTTGTAATCGTTAATACACAGCCTCGTAAGCCAACCTGCGATCGCTGATTTCTTCACCTTTGCCGGGATCAAAAGGTAGCGACCGATGATGAAATATAATCCTTTTTCCAATCGGTGTTACAAACATTCCAATAATATTGAGATCTAATTTATCACCTCAAGACTCAAATGACATCAATTTTAAAGACGACGTTTATTTAAATTCAAATTTTTGTCGAGAAAAAATATTCTATCAAAAGGAGAACTTTGAAATCTGATTGATCAGGGGCACCGGAAATTGTAAATCGAAATGCCTGATCTATATACAACACAGTTAATGATGTATCGTATGACATGTTAAATATCCTTCTTTCTTGTATTTCGTCAAAGTTACATAATCGCTGAAGATCGAAAGAACATATCGAAAGGATGAACGATAAAATGCGGTCTGATTACCCGGACGAGGAGGCTTATACCTTCGAGGTGTCATTACCGGCAGTTGCATTATACTTGCGACAAATTTAAATATCGAGTTTCGTATCCGATGCCTTCTTGTATAGGTATTTCGACGGTAGTTCGTGGATCTACAGTACACCAAGCAACCTAACAGCGAATACACGGCTGCGATATCTTGTTTCCTTAATAAACGGAAACGGAACGTAATCGTATTATTTGTTCCTAGCTTTAGAAGTACAACTCTCCTTCCCCTCTAATACCCAAACCAAAAAGAATCGCAACGACTTGGAACAAGCAGAATGGAACAAATATTTAAGAAGGTATTAAGCTTACCTCTTCAGCTTTCGTGACAGAGCGAGATAACACGAGAGGTGGAAGGAAGAGGAACCTGAAAAAGAAAAGTGGAAGTCGTATTAGCGATGTACTTTATTCACGAAAAGACTGATGAGTTTAAAAAATATGGAAAATGATCTCAAATATTTTATACGATCATTGCGTATAGACAGATTAATATTTTGTCAAAGCGTCGTGTACTTACAAACAAAAATTCTTTCATTAGATTACATTTATAAAAAAAGTTTAAAAACAAACTATTTATTTTCCAAAATCATTTATTCTCTGAAAATTGTGTACCTTTTCCAACATGTTTATAAGTACACTTTGACTTAATCTTTAATGTATGGAATAATATATCACGTTTAAAAGGTAATTGTGTCAATGAGTCAACTTGTTTATTCAGTTGCAAATCAAAAGCTCGCCGTAATATGGAGTCTGGTTCGGTAGCTGCACCAGTTCATAGAAAAGACGAAAGCATATAGTACCGACTACCACCCACCTATAAGTAACAACTTGAGACGAGGACCGGTTCACCAATACTACCTAATACACCACGCGTCTCTGTGAACGTACACGCGAGGATATATTGAGACACGCGCCAACGCATTCTAATTATCATGTGCATAATGGTGGCTTGTCGCCAAGCTTCAGAAATACTTTGCAGACGAGCGCTCTAGATAGATATACTATGAAAATTCCTACAGATCTGCTAACTCGTTAGTTGATACATCATATTTCTCTGGAAATGTTCATTATCGATGATAACTTCCGGTTCAACTTATTAATCACAACTTGATATATTTAGACCTTTGAACATTAACGTTCATTAATAATTTATTATTGAAATATATTTATATTTAAAATTTTTGATCCTGTCATATATTTTTTCTAATGGATGAGATCATATTGTAAGACGCATAATTTGAGATGGATTATTTTTCAAAGACGATGCCTCGTTTTGCGTCTTAGCAAAGCCCGATCTTCAATCTTCAGTCAGAGTCGACAGACTCGTCGGTTGATAGATGTGTAAATAATTATAGGCGAACTCTCGCACAATAAGACTAAGGTCCACGTCAAATTTTCGACAGTAATGTCTTTCATCCGTGCAACTTCAAAGAGCAAAAAATGGGCTCAAATATTTTACCACTCGTATTTGTGCCATCGAATAATTGATCACAAACGAGAGTGAAAATATCCTCAAGTCCAAGCGCAAATTGAACGCATGTTCCACACCAAGACCTTTCGGAATCCGTTTCGATTTTACACTCCATATTTCAGATTCGCGTTGGACTGGATAGTTGGACGATTGTTCTACGAATCACACGCAACAAGTTCGAAGCGTTTTTTTAAGGCACAGGGTTATATTTCTGTAGCATCGTCTTGGGGCCGACTAATGCATCGGCGTAGCCGTGGGGTCCAGGGTAATGCTTAATTAATCCAATTAATCTAGCATGGCACAAATGACCACAGCGCGCTCTCTGATCCTAAAGGCCGACTGTGAACTCTGTGATGGACTGGCGAACGAGCCGATCCGACATTCCGAGAAATTAAAGATTGCCGATGATTTATAGAAATTCATTTTTAAAATTATTGGCCGTCATTAGCTTACGCTGGCGTATTAGTTCTCGGCGACGAGCAAAAGGCCTCTCCTCCCTCTAAGCTTCCCTTTCACGGCGGTCGCGAACTTTCGTTCGCACTTCTTGTCCTCCTTCAGTCGACGTCTCGTGCACTGTCTCCGTCCTGCTTCCTTTCACTGTTCATGCCCGGGCCCAATCGCACGCACTACGCGCCGATTCGTTCGGTCATCTTCTCTCTCGTTGTGTGTAAGTATGCGCGCGGAATATATTATCGTTTTGTTCTCGGTCGAGCCTATAGCCGCTACGAGAGCTGGTTGTCATTGGCTCATTTGTTAGACGCCATCCAAAGCATGCGGGGCCTTGATTTAGTGCCTCCACCTTAAATCGCGCTGCCCCGTGATCTTTGGTCGCTCTTTTCGGCCTCAATCCTCTCTCACACCAAAGAGACAAAGACGCTGTCTTTACATTCGAAATGCGCAAGTTGACGACCTCACGTTCACGCCAGATAGCCAACTCCTTTCAACCCTTGTGTCCTTTGACTCCACCAAAGACACCTCGTCTCTTATACGCGCGCGACATGCTTGTTCGCGCCGACTAACGTCTTTATCGGGCCAAGACAGATACCTCACTGACATGTTTCTTATACTTGATTAATGACTGCGGCCTTTGTGCAGTTTCGCTTTTCGAACTCAGCAACGCTTCGACAATCTACTTATTCAATTTGGAAGTTTCTATTTGAATACATCGTTTGGTCACCCGATGAAGGGTATAAATAGATCTGAAACATACAAGTAGCGATTTTCAAGCGACCATAAAGTCGGGATTAAGAGATGATTGATATTCAAAATTGAGATTCAATTGAAGATCTTCTGACAAAGACATACCAGGATTAAAATGTTTTTCAAAAAATACATAAAAATTGTTTTATAATCGCTTTAGCGGCCTACAACATTTTTGATTTCATGAATGCTACAGCTTGCCGCGCTTTGGTGCAGCGTATCGGCACCTGCAATCTCATCTGTGGAAAAAGATAAGACATATACTATATCTCGGCAGGTGTAGGTGGTCCCGCACCTGAGATTGATTCGAAGGTGTTCCGTGCGTATGCGCCAACTAATAAGGACCCCCAACTTGACGTCCGGTGGCGGTACTCATACGGTAGCTAAATTTGAGAGACGCGACCGTCCGCAAATCTAATTGTCGGTCTTCGAATAAATTACAAAAATAAACACATCGACGATAAGTCTCGAAAGGGCCGAGGTAATGAATGGTACGTGCACCACAGAGAACAGGGCGAACGGAACAGAAAATCAACGCATAACTGAGAATTGCGGCTATCCGACTTGGTCTTCTTCGTCTTCTTATTTGATCGTTCAGTCTTTTTCCCCTGGGAATGGAAATACTAATTTTGCGGAATACAGTGGCTGGACTGCGGTGAGCATCCAATGGTATAAGGTGATGGTATGGGTTGTGATTACCTAGGGATAATTATAGTCGACGTGAGCATGGCTTATATAGAGGGGGTGGTTGTGTACGCGCGTAGGTCGCTGACGTGTGCAGTGCGCTTATGTGTAAGTGCGAGGAGTCCCAGCTTGTAGTTCATTTCTGGTATCATTTTCACGTTTTTATTACGTCCGAATAAGATTTAGAGACTTTGGTTTGTTCTTTGGTTGGAAATAATTTATTTGTGCCAAAAGTAATCTGGAATTTTTATGTCAAGAATTACAGGAATCTAATTTGAACTTGACTATCGTGGTCAGCTGCACTCTCGTTATTACTTTAAAAACAAATTATGCTCGCTGTACCGAAAATTATGTTCAGCGCGGAATTACAATTTAGGATCATCAAGTCGAATCAATCGTAGGATGCTCTTCGCAGAATCGCCGGTGACGCTCGACGCGGCAATAATAATTTATTGCGCCGGCCTTTCAACAGTAGCCGACGGTTTCCGAATTCGAGGAAAGGCCATTTTTGATATCGCAGAGATGCTAAGATAATTGCAGTAATATGATGGCAAAGGGGATAGCAAAACACGAGGGCGGTACGAGAGAGAGAATGAAGACGAGACATAATTGCTGCATCCTCTTAGTCACGTGCCGTTCACGTGGTTCCCAACTGCGAATGCAATTTCTCCGCAAACTAAATAAAAATTCGTCACTGTATAATATTCATGTATATTCATACCGTCTTCGTTCCAACGAGAAATCAAAGTATGGTGCACAATGGCCATCGAACCTTTGTTCTCATTTAAATACTTTTCTACTCGTGTAATTAACCATTCTTTTTCACAGTCAATTTATTATTTCTGAGATTGAATTTTTTTTTCAAACGAAATTTTTCATCTTTACTTTTGCTGAATAATTTTTCAATTATCGGAATAACTCACGCAGACTAATATAAATTTTTTTCATTTTTTTGTTTCAGTTTTTGCGCAAAGCTGAATAGTTGCAAGGCTTGCCAAATGAACGGCATTACTTGCAAAGCAGCGCGCTGCCTGAAAGATCTATCATTAATTTCTGTTCGGGAGAAAAGCTGAGTCGCGCTAATGGGAGCCATGGTCTAATGCCTCCTGCTGTGTTTACCGGGCCCCTTCCTTTGTTGTGCTCTCCTACTAATGGCCACTCTTTGATGACAAATATCGGGCGTAGGAAAATATATAAATTACATTGGTGAAGCACTTTACCGATGACACCAGCGGTTATGACGTCAAAACATTCTGTTTTGCCATTTTTACACAAATGTAATTCAAAGTATCTGACGTTGTGTCGGAATAAAAAATACAAATTCCGTTCACTTTCTTTTTAATTTAAACGTTTTTTTCTCATCAAAACTATATTTTTCTTTTTTTCATCACGTTGGCCGGACTTTTTATTATTTCTTAATATTTTCCAGAGCTGATGGCCAATTTTCGGCTAAACAATTTGTTGATGACTAACACAAATAAAAGAGAAGAGGAGGAGCTTTAATTGAAAAGAAAACTCGAAGATTGTTATCGACATAAAACTGAAGAAAAACGACAGTTGGACAAGGCGTTAAGAACAGGATGTAGAAGGACGGTTCCGGAATTGTATGTACTAATAGTTCTAAGATACAAGGAACCCTTCACAGGACCCTAAGTGCCAAGGGTTGCACGTATACGCCGATTCGAACAAGGTTTGATTATCTCGATCTGGACAGTGTCAATAGAAAACTACTGTCCAAGTGTCCGTTCCTGATATATCAACCGGAAACGGAAACTATTTACAAAGAGGCAAGATCAACAGTTCAGAACTATGATTCAGCTAAGATCAAACTCTTTGATAGATACATCTTCACGTCTTGAATTCAAAAAAATGTTTATACTTTTCTTAATCATTTACGATCGAAACATACCAATATTGAATTTTGTTTAACGTTTAAAACACAAACAGAATATTAAATCGAAATTGTACATCTTCAACTTGATGGGTTCGAACTCTGACCATCGAGACGTCGGGTGCCTACAGTTTACCATACTTGCAACATTGATGTTAATATTGGCACGATATATCAGACCTGTAATAAAATCGAACAGAAGACTGAGAATCAAAAGAGCGCAAAAAACGAACTCGCCACTCAAATGTATCTTTACAGCATTACGTCGAGCAATAATATAGTGTACAGATTACGAGCTCATAGGCGCATCGAATACTTCGAGTTTAAGTGCGGCGCCACACCATCCAGGCAACTCCTTCCCCCTCGTTATTTGCTGTCTCGATGAGCCTTTATTAGCAGTTATATACCGTTCGGTCGCGAATCTATACGCACGAGTATTCGTAAATTCGCGTTTAAGGCGATCGTATCTTATGCAAATTAGACGATTTAATCCTTCGGATATTTCAGTTCGTTTTTAATAACTGCTGTATCGAAATCGCACGGACCGAATCACAAGTAATCAATTAGCCTCGATTAATCGTCTTGAATTCCTTAATCACTATGAGAAGACAACTGAGTCTCGTTTTTCCGTCTGTTTGGTTTCAAAAAAAAACCTCACTGAAAAATTCAAACTCAATTGAATGAACTAAAGATCATCTGTAGATTCTTATATCTTTTCATGAAAACTATATCAAAAATGGAATTCAATTTTTTGCAGTGTATGATAAGCTCTGCTTGATAAGAACGTTTCAACGGTTTATGATTGAATAACCGCGAAAGTGTTTTTTGCTAACATTTCATGTTTTTGTTTCACCCAACGGTCTATATAATCTCATTATTTAATCCAACCTGAACATAGTAACAACTTTGACTATGCGTAAATTTGTTTGAATACTTTTCAACAGAAATGCAGTTTTCTCAGAATTCTTGTGACTGCTGGCGGCTCTACAGGGAGTCCATGGTTCGGCTTGTTTCGCATGAGACTCGGCCTAGCAAAGTGCGATAATAAGCCCGCAGGCTGTCGGTCCGGGATCCGCAATTCACTTCATACAAATTGAATCCTTCGTAGGCAAGTCCTGCACGATGAGAAAGCGTATCTGAGATCAGCGATCCGTAATCGTAACAGGCCTTTGTAGTCCTCACAAACATCCCCCTTTCCTTTGCTTTTCGTCGTTGCCATCGTTTTGGAAACATGTGAAACCAGATTAGCAATTCAGGTCGATCATGAATTAAAAACACTGTAATTTGAAATCTTGAGTTCATTACGCTTTTATCAAATGACCATTTTACGAACACAATCATAAGAAAAAAAAAAATTCCTGTAAAACTGCAAATGTTGGCAATTCATTTTATGAAATCATTTTGTATCGCAGACAAATTTTGGGATTGATGTTTTTTCTCAAATCAGAAGAATCTTGTTCGACACAAGCTGTGTACACAAGCCTTTTATTACATGGTTGGGTCAATTCGACCACACAAAACTCAGAGAAATTGAATATGCTATAAAAATATGATATAAGATGATTTTATGCCGCTATTGTCGATTTCCATTAGTTAATTATTATTATTATTATTATTATTATTATTATTATTATTATTATTATTATAAGGGACCGCGGAAGAACGATATGCCCACAAACGTAGCTTGCATCAAAAATAATAAGTGAAGCTCAAAAGCTTTGACCAGGGGAACGTACGCGAGCGCGCATTTCGTCGGAAGACAAAAGGCAAAGTAATCGTAGCTTGAAATTATAATAACCGGCCCGACGTGGCCGAAGCTGTCCCGTCTGCGCGATATAATAAGTAAGTCGCCGCAGGGGTAATATCCAGGGTTTGGGAGCTCTTCCAATTATATTCACGACCGAGCTTATCGCCGACATTGAATTAAACAAAGATGACTGTGTAAAAGTGAACTATTAAGTAGTGTATGCAGATTGTTTAACTAGTACTTAATTATGATATATAGTATGTAAATAATAACTTTTGACGTGTCTCTTTCATTGCCTTTGTAGCATGGACAAACCTCATATTGTGTCACTTCAAATGTCCGTAAAAAGTCGCTGCACAATACACCGCGTACCTCGCTAATTATTATTATCATCGTGTGTAAATTATAACAGTTTCGAGTAAATAAGTTTGATGTTTCAACTAACAGAATTACCATTCAAAATGTGTGTTTCCTTTACATGGCGGCCTTTGTTTTCAAAAACAATTCTTATTCGCATGCGACGAGTGGAGATTAAATACAAAAATTTGTTAGTTGCGCGAAGTGTCAAAAATCGTAAAACTTTTTCCCAAGTGCAGCTTATCAATTGTAATGAGAAATTCGTCCGACTGGAACAGATTCCAGGATTTTGCAAAATTATAATGTGTACAATAATAATTGAAAGGATGAATGTTACAAGCTATACAGCTTATTATCTGTGAAACGTACGCGGCAGGGGATTTGAGTGGGTGCGCGCTAACTTGTTTGCATTTTATCGTGCACACAAGCGAACGAAAACAAAAGAGGTGGAAAATACTCTAGATGGGGTGACTCTCCGTGATCGTAACTCAGGATATTACGTAAGTCTAAAAAAAAATCGCCGGGTCCAAAGTAAACTGGACCGAGACCGGACAAAGGGTTGTCATTCTCAAACGATAAGGCCGAAGGCACCGCAGTCGCGCAATTAACGACGAGTAAAACAGGGATGCGACATGGGCAACAATCTAAGGCAACGAGTCGAGAAATATGAAATTTTTGTCATCGCATGTTGACCATCTGGATGTAAACTTGATATTATCACATGCCATTTGCCATAACGAGAATTGTGGATAAACAATAACGTTTCTGGCACTTGCAGTTCGCGTTTGTCTGAAATTCAATTACTCGGTGCTTGCCAATGATGCTAAGTGGATGGCGTTTTGCAAGTCTGTGCGTAATTAATAGTAGCAAAACACAGAGCAGGTTAAGCTGGAACAATGCCATTGACATATAATATCAATGGACAATGCGCAGCGATGATCTTATGATCAAAATTTGTGGTTATAAGGTAACAATGCTTTGAAGGTTCAATCAGGAATGTAAGAAAGCGGGAGTGCAGGAGAGGGCCACTGAAGAAAGCAGAAATGGCCACTGCACGGAGCATTTAGCGCGTGTACAATCTATGGTGTTTTCGTGTAGATAGGAGAAGAGGATGCTGAAGCTGAGCACAAATCAATTAGTGAGGGGCCTCGGGCATTTCGCTTTGGAACTACCCTTCTCTGCAGGCAACCCCTTTCCTTTCCTATCTATCCTCAACCTCCCTAAGCGTCGGTAGCCACCACCAAATACAGATTGCGTTTCAATCTATGCACTAACGAGTGTTTAGTGTTTACCGAACCGCGAGCCCACACTATCCCACGACGCTTTGCTACTGTCTTTACGTATATTAACGAGAAATCCAACTATGATATTCGCTAAAGTTGGTGATCACTTTCGATATGAGATATGATTGCTTCAGATTGTACTTTGGATGCTCCCGGCTTGCGGATTATCTGTTACGTTGTAACAGTTAAATGAATTCGTTTTAACTTACTGATATTAAATTTACAATTTAAATTGAACTTTATTATTTGACTTTGTCGAATAAATCTTTGTCAATGCGTGCGTTACAGATGGCCAACTATTTTGTGGTCTTTGCATTACATGTTTGCCTGTCACGAACACAAACAAAATTCAAAAACATTTCGCGAATGGACGCAAAAGTGGATTTAATTTTAATTATCAATTTTTACTTTGCAATAGATTGGTTTTGGTTTTTATTTTTAACCACTTTATGTTATTTTGCAGATAGTGTTTGACTTAGAGTTTCATATATTTGACCTTGTAATGACGAAATTCGTCATCTGAGTCATAAGTTTTGTATCGACCAGAAGATAGACTCCAAAAATTTTTTATATTTGTTAATTTTTTACAAACTGTCAATAACAGGAAAGCTATCAAATCAGAGTTTTGACAAGAACGATGTAAACTGTTTTTTCAACGAAGCTTGAAATTCTCGAAAATGTTTGAATCTTAATTATAAAATATATCATTTCATTTCCGGCAGCCATTTGTCAACGAATGTCAAATATTTTGTTTTTCGTGCATTATACAACGTAAACCCACTGGAACGTTTATAATGTTTATACATCGAAAAAGACTGCGAATTCAGTTAGCTCGTCGGGGTACGGGGTTTCGGCGATGAATTTCGCAGAACAGATGAGAGAGACCAGTTTGACATGGATGGACACAGCTCTGCATAGACACTAGAGATGGATGCTGCTCCCGCTCATTTAATTACACAAGTATTTTATCGGCACGAAACCATTGGTTGGTATTTGGTCGCAGTGTGCATCCATCCGTCCATTCGTCCGATGAGTCTGGCATTTTGGGCGAGCGCCGCCACACCGTGGCCCACGGACGCGTACCGGCCGACCGAATATTTATGGAGGCCAAAGTCAAATTAGTGGCGTACTGCGTGCACCTTTTGATTAAGTATCTGTTAACTAAAGGTAATACTTAATAAAGTAACGCTGATTTAGTGCCGCAGACGGAAGCGTGTTGGTCGACCAGTGCGTGGATGTAAACGGTACACGGTCACATGCAAAACATCTCGCACACAGACTCGGCATTGGTTGCGAACACGCACCAGGGCATCGGCTCGTTCGTTTTCCCATTCAAAATAAAATGAGATATTTATTGCCCACAGACCTGCAGCACCATACGTTCCTCGAGATTGGACAAGGTCTCACCATGTCGACGAAGACGGCGCAACACTTTTTACTTTGTGTAGAAAGAAATGGAACGTGCGAGTTCGGGTTTGCCCTCTTATGTCCTCTTCCTCCGATCGCTCTTTATTTCTGGTGTAAGCTCTTTGCTTTTTACTCCTATTGATCCATTATGTCTCACTCGGTGAATAATGCCCGATGCCTTCGTATTTATTCATTGTACGACATTCAAGGTGTGATAAATATATTTAATGGCTCATTTGTTGCGCAACAACATTGTCGAATGATCTTTGGTATCGCGTCTTTATCACTTTCAGAGCATGAAAAATTCTAAATGATCGATGCGAGTATTCTAATTTATAGCATTATTTCGATAATGTTAAAGATCGTCTTACAGTTCTTTTTTCATACATTCTTCGACAGTTGTTTACAGACCCTTGATATCATTTAACAGTTTGCTCATTTTATTTTTGAGTTCCAATATTGGGCTCACGGTATTCGAGTTTCACAGCGTCATAATGAAATAACCGACTCTGAAAAGCAGTATCAAAATATTTAGTCACTTTCTTCGAAATCTTTAATGAACGTGTTGGTGGTCCCATTGATTCGTCGCACAATTAATTTGCCCGATGACCGAAAGTCGAAATGGCACAAATTTTGCATGAAAGCCAATATGGAAGATGAAGGGGAAAAAAACCAGTGACAAATGGTATTTATGATCTGTTTTGCATGTCCGGCGTTCACTTATTCGACCGTGCCTGTTTAACTTTATGGAATATCTATCACAGTCGAGGCATTAAAACGAACAGAATTCGATGCTTGTAAGATAAGGAGATTCCGTGCAGAGGCAGTTCGAACAAACCAACAAACGAATAGACACTGAGTTGAAGTAATGGTTCAGATTTCGGTTTAGCGGTAGCGGTGCCATGCGTCTTTTAGGAACAAACGATTAGCGAGGTGATACAGTGCACTTGGTTCACGGTGATAAAACATTTTTATGTGCCTAGCTGGCCTGTTTGATTCCGAGATTAGCCGGGAATTTTAGGCGAACCCGCATATCACCGTGATTTACCGTCGAACCAAAGGACCGTCTCGAAAACTCGGCATCTCTAAAATTACTAATTTATATCCAAATTCTTGTCATAATCCCGGTTCTAACGTTCGCTCGCGGCCGAACACGGTGCCCTCACGGACGAAAATATAGTTGAAATTATATAGAAAAACTATATATTTTTTATATAAATTTTATAGTCATAGTATATAGACTGACTATTATCCTTATTGCCGCTTTTTTTATATAAATTATATAAAATCCGTATATAAAATTTAAATAGATATTTTGCCTATATTTCGTCTATATTTTTTCAATGTAATTAATTAAAAAAAATTGTTAATTAACAATTTGTATATAGTACTGTATATGTTTAATTTGTATTTAATTAATTATATAATTACTGTATAACTTGTATATAGTTAATTAACAATTTATTTTATAGTACAAATATTGAAGTTTATTAATTTATATTTTCAAATTTGATAACCGGAAATTCTGCTGAAAAACTTTTTCATGTTCGAGGATTC
>JAPYZS010000311.1:0-74465 GCA_030522925.1 Trissolcus japonicus | reverse complement strand
GGAACATTGAGTGAAGTTATTTTTGCTTCATCATTTGCATTTATTAAAATATATAATAAAAGTTAATAAAAATTAATTCTAATTTCGCTCGTCGTTACATTTCTAATGGCGTGCGTAGACGCCGAATGTCTGCGACATACAAGTCATTTGCATTAAAAATTGTTAACAAAATGTTGTTATCTGACAACGAATTTCAGGCCTAAAGGTTCACAATAATTCAGTTTAAAACTGACAAATAAACTTATTTTAACTTTTTTGTACGTCAAAGTCCAACTAATTTAATCTTTTGATTTTTGATTTCAAATGAACCGTTTTGACTCTATCTTGAACGCCGATTAGACGTGCACACCGCACATATGCTACAATACTACGCATGCTATATGATAGATTTTTCAATTAATAAACTTATAGGTATACTTTAATATATGTGCAAAGTAATGGCAAAAACCCTGAAGTTATAAACTGTATTATTTTAATAAAACAAAATCATGAAAAGTGGGCTTTTATTCAGACGGATTTACCGAAAAACCCCCTTAATGGTCATTGGTGTAGTGTACCAATCGTCATGTTACAGTTTTCAAGAATTGAAATATGACATATCAGTTTCCTTGAGATGTATAACTCATACCTGGGGTATCTTTTTAATTTAAAGTGACGATATATTGTTCATCTCCGTCATAGCCTGTAAGACTACCGACCTGATTTTTTCACCCTTGCATTTCTTTCCCCAGCTAGTAAAACTACGGTGTCTTCAATCATCGACTTAAACGTACGCTAAAGTCTCGAAATGGGAAGAGATAGAAAAGAATCATAAAAAGTTAGGCCTTTAAAGTGGCGAAGACACACTTCAAAATTGTCGTCATTTTAAAACAATAATTTTAATTTATTTGGGAGGTTTTAGTAAGGACGGACGACTACGCCAAAATTATGCCTTTGTAACGTTCTAGCGGACGAGTGAGTTGTGGGAGAGAAAATAAAATAATAAGAATAGACATCCCGAATCTGGTAAAAATTGGTTTATTAAAATTGAAATAACTATTGAAAAACTTACATAATTAGCATTGCAATTTGGTTTGTTTGTACGGAAGGTGGCAGCGGCTCAGACTCACACACGTCACGCTACACTACGAATCTCACACTGCGAATACAGAACTTTCGGGTCGCGGAGTACGTATTTTCTCTAACTCGGAAAATTGGAAACTGAGGTATGGGGTCTGATTTTGGGTATTTATTAGTGGGCCTAACTAACATGGAGGTCCGGTTACGTAGTTGACAAACTAGGTCGTAAAACTTTCGGTGGGTTACCTGGACCGTATTAGACAGTAGATAATTGGTTCCTCATAGAAACGTGATCTCAAGCGTTAGAGTAATAAAAACAAGAAACAGAAAGTCCTTTTAGTTTTACAATTCTACAGCATGGATTTTCCCGCGGACAATATTTAGGTAAATATGCGTAAGATCCATTCCTTATCTATTGCCTAGCGGTCTGATTTTCACGACCGGCAGCGCAATGTCAAATTCGATATTGCGTCCGGCCATCGATCTGTAAATCCGATAGTTTGTCTATTAAAACTATAAAAGTTTTATAATTTTTTTTCTAATGGATTTCAAATGTTTAAAATGAAAAAATATAAAACATATTTGGTAAAAAGACTAACTATCGATTCTAAGAATTTCATATCGCTAAGTTAATTTATCGTGAGATAGACCACGAGAAGCTATTTTTAACTTTCATAATTTGCATTAAATTTTGTATAATAAAAAGTTAACTTAGTTAGTTAACTTAATTCTAATTTGTACGCATCTTTACACCATCAATCTCTGCGAATAACAGTTTGGGGTGTTGTAAGGGCAAAAGCTATTCGATCCAATTGGGCCACGTAAACAACTTGCTTGAAGTCGTTACGGAGAGTTTTGTTGGTTTTGATCTTTGCCACGGTTCCATTGAAATGATGGCAGTTTCGTTAGGGAATCTGGTCCCAGAAGGTGTATCCTAGCACGGGGTCCAAACAGTTTCCGTCTTCTAGTAAACACCTGGTTTCAGATTCAAAAATAATTTTTCCTCTGTTGAGATTTACCGCATAGTAATCTCTTACTTCGATAGTCACTTTTGCTCGGACATATGTTATGTCTCTTTCCAGAACCCATAGTCATCCTTGAATTCGGTCCGTCCACAGTAGCCATCACTGGATGTCCAACCTCCAAGATTGAGGACTGTATAGGTGGTGGCGTTAGATTTGACATCAATTACTTGGCTATTGAACAAGACTATGGTTCGGTACTGATGGATTCTGTACTGCATTGCTCCCATATGTAAGTTCGTACACGTTCGTACAAAATTTTGCAGTTCAAGACATATGCTAGAATACTCTCAACATTGTACCTTAGTTTTCAAAAACACTTCAAATTGAAACAGGGTTAGGATTTCCCTAAAACAAATATAATTAATATAATTACTTGCGTTTGCTTTAGAAAAGGCCAATTTCTAAAATTATACTAAAATACACGGAGTAATTTTGAAGTATAGGCTTTTTTGTGAAACTAAGACATTATTGAAACCGATCAATCGAAGAAACTTAGCGATGACAACAATCTCTTTCTTATATTTTCTGTAAAATTGTTTTCTCTAAAAATTGTGTTGCTATAGAAACAAACTTTTTTTTAAAGTAGTCGAAAATATACTAGAAGAAAATGCAACGCGTCTCATAATGATCGCAAATGAAGTGCTGTATTTTTTCTTTTCCCGAGTTATGTACATACAAGCAAATCTTCCAATGTATAAAATCATTTTCTTATGTAAGGTAAAATTTATTACAAAATAGTATTAGTATTTATAATCAATATATCAATATACTGTAAGCGTAGGATATAATTAATGTTGCAAGTGAGAAATGGCCAAACGTATTGTCAAGCGATGTTTAATGGTACAAATAAATGTTTCAATTTATGTTTAACCATTGATTGTTATTGTACGCGAGTACAGATAATTCTGTGGTTGCCAGCCATGACCGGTTAAGTGCATACGTAAATTCTATATCACTTAACTGGTTATGGCTGGCAGCCGCAGAATTAATATCGTGATTGCAATTTTTCTGAATAAATAACTATATATTATTATACAATTTTTAAATTAAAGTTCATGATATAATTTGAGAATGCAACATATTTTATTATTCATGAAAATCTTACTTTTATTTAAATGTAATCAATGATTAGATTTATCTATTACAAAAATGAGCAAATTCATTAATTGTGCGTCTTGATTTTTCATTAAAAAGCTATATGTATATTCTGTGTGAATAAATTTGTATATAAGAAACAACTTATTCGTTTCCTTTTTTTGTTAAAAAATTAACATTTTCTATTCCATTATGGAATTATTTACAGGTGATATCAAACAAGAATTGACTTCAACCAACACTTTTTATTAAAATAAAGTACAATTGTTCATATTAAAAGAATAATTTAATTTACATTTTTCATTACGAAAACAACTGCTTGAATAACATAAAGAAGATTTTTGCAACTTGTGTTATAAAAATTATGACCAAATCCTTGTTACTTTCTAATGAAAAGTATGCAGATCTCTAAGTGCAATGTCGCCAGAGATGCTAATTTCTATTTTTACAATATGATTTAGTTACTATTTTTTACTTCTTTCTCAACGATTAAAACATGATTTGCAATGCGATTACTTAAAATTTGCCACTTCTATTTTAATACACATACTTATAATTATCTATATTGTTAAAATTTTAAACACTTTTCGAATAAATTTTTTTCATATGACAAAGCGTTCGGCACAACAAACATATTAAATGAAAATATAATAATTTTCGTGATCTTAATTGATGTGTATTCAAATAATAAAATTTGCAAATCAGTTAGTGTTGTTGGTCGTAGTCATTATCAACAAATTTACTTTTTGTGAAACTGTTTCTACTCACTATTATTTATTTTAAATTCGAAAAATTAAATATCGAAATAATTTTACAAAACATCTTACAAAATCCTTACATTTTTTCAGGTATGAAAACATTTGAGGCAAAAAATATTTGTAAAATTTGAATTGACTGAAATTCATGTTGAAAATAAGTTCAAACATTAAGTGGCAAGGCAAATTAGTACCATTTTTTATTTAATTTTCACCTTTGCAACAAACCAATTTGAATGAATTTTTTAATCTTTTTATTTTTGTTTTTAATTTTTAATAGCTATTTATTCATAAAGAAAAAATTGTTCACTTAAACGTTGCCATTTTAACGAGCGAACTTGTTTCCCCTCATATAATTAAATTTATATTTATATTCATATATTAATATAAATCACACGTTTACTCTATGTTTATACAAACTATGTACAAAAGTCTATTACATTCTCCTGTTCAAATAAATTGTAAAATTGTATACAAATTTTAAACTAAACGCATTGTTCAGTTTTTAAAATTAACCGTCCAATCAGAGGAATACAAAATTAAAAAAAAAATGTTAATATCAATCACATTGAACAATCTTTTTTATGATTGATTGGATAATAAAAATAACTTTTCCAATAACTTCATCATAAACATAAATAACAACAATAAAATGTTAATAATTATAATTACACTTATCTATTAACATTTGCAGCATACACAATCGTGTAAATTTTGCAGTTTTATTTAGAAATCGCCAACGTTTGCTGTTTTGAAACAATTTCAGCATTTTGTTGACTCTTCTTCTACTTAAAATTGATGTTCAGAAAATTGATTGCTACAAGGTAAGTATTTATCCAATTGACCAAATAAAAAAACTGTAATATATAATTGAGGCTAGTATGAGTCCCTTAATAAATCTAACAACACGAGGATTTGGCCGGTTCTGCCTCGACTAAGTTAAGATCCAAAGTGTTAGGTCTAGAAAATCCAGTCTTGATGCCGTCCCAGCCGTCTTCGACCTTGTACTCGCCGCTCTTTATTCGATTGTAAACTTCCTGAGTGACTATTCGGAAGGCCTCCTCAACATTCACGCCAGTTTTCGCGCTGGCTTCGATATGATGCACACCATTCTGGTCGGCAAAAGCGCGGGCCTCTTCTTTGGAGACTTCGCGCCGTCCCGCGCCGTTTGTCACGAGGTCCAATTTGCATCCAACTAACGCGAAAACCGGCTGATGGGGATCGATGTGTCGTCGAGCTTCTGCCATCCACTGTGGAATGTGCTCGAAACTTGCTCTATTACAAACGTCATACACCAACAAAGCACCTACCGAATTCCTGTAGTAGGATTTTGTTATTGACCTGTCGAATCAATATTCAAATTTCATTCATGAGTTTTTAAATCAAATACAATATATATTCTATGTGATTTATTAGGCGAACATTACGAATAAAAAATTCTGTGCATCATATGTGACACGTATATTTTGTTTTACACGCGTACATTATTCTAAAATAAAAATCATTAACTTAATAAATTAGTTGACAAGAGTCATCAGTTTTTATTTGATGTCAAATTTAATTTCGAATAAAAAAATTTCGTAACAGCCTTTAAATTGAATTTTGTCACATTATTTCATAGAGGATATAATGATTCAGTGTTCATTCAATAAATAATAACTATAATCCCATGAATAGAGACAGTTTGATTGTTCCTTAAGAAACGGAAGTAACATAATATGCGCTCAGAGAAATTCCCCGGCATTGTATAGAATGAATTAAAAAAGTAATGAGTGGGTACATTGATTGGCGAAGACGATATAACGGTTTTAACAATTTGAACCGATTGTCTTTTAAATGCTTAATGTATACACTAGGAAAATAAAGAAAACAATATTTAATAAAAAAAGTTACCTGAATCTTTCTTGACCAGCAGTGTCCCATAATTGTAATTTGATCCTTGTTCCATCTTTGACTTCGATCAACCTCGCAAAAAAATCGACTCCCACTGTAGGATCCGACAGCTACAAAAAATGAAGTCATAAGTTTCACATATTATAACAAAACATTCTCTTAGATTAAATTATTTTATGAAGTAATAAAATACAATGAAATCAACAACAGAGAATTAAAAAAAAAATTCAAATTCCCCTTAAAAAAATTACATTGCTCTTTAATCATCAGAACAGCAGACGTGTAAGTATTATTTTCACTTCGTAATAAAATAATGTTCAACAAAAATGTTAATTGGTGTTTTTGATTTTTTACCCAATATTATAAAATATTTATTTCATATATTTCTTAACCCTTTAAATACGGACGTTGCAATATTGCAACATGACAGTTTTCAAAATTGTTTGATTTTAAAACCGCGAAATCGGTAAAAAATAGGTTTGTTCATAATCTTAAATTAAAAGTAAATAAAGTTTTATATGGTTATATTATGAGATGATAATAAATAAAAATAATAAATAAAAATAATAAAAAAGCAAAAAATAGTTTCCGTTCTTAAAGGGTTAATTATTTAGTTTTTTAATTTATTTATCACTACCATTGTTTCGCAAGTTTGAAACAAAACTGTACAAGCTGTTCATTCATGATGTACTGGAAAATTGCACATGTCAAATAAATCATCTTTCCAAAACAAAAATAAACTGCATCAAAAATAAATTGGAAAGATGTATAGTAATCAGCTCTGGTCAACTTCCTATCGTGACAATTGAGTTTTTGTTGTTTATAAATGATAGACTAGAGCGAGAGAGAAAGTGGTGTGAGGTGCTTGTGCGTATTTACCTCAGCGAACTTGCCATCGGTGAAATATTTGAGGAGCGAACTTTTGCCGACGGTACTGTCACCGATGAGAATGAGACGAAATTGGTAGTCAAAAATTGGCTCGACCATTATTTGAACAGCAGTGGACTAAACTTGCTAGAACGTGGGCCGATCAGCAGCGCATCCTCGAAGACAGCTAAGACACGATCAGCTGAACAACTCGTCGTCTTTGTTTTGTTGCACGAACAACGGCTTTTGACTTTTATCGGATGCCCGAGCGTGTGCACAATGCTATTGCGTTTAGATAACATCCAAGATGCGTAATACACGTTTTTATTAGGAAAACTGTTAAGCGTTACAGAGAGCAATCGCCCGCTTTATTTTTAGTCATTCATTTGGGTGACTAAATCAGCAGGTTTGCTTGCAACGCTGACAGCCAACCACAAGTCAAGTCCAGGGGAAATTTTTGTCTCATTCGCGGTCACGCAGTGAGTCACTACGCCTCTCAATTCGATTCACAGAATTCTCTTTAGAGATTACAACAGTGTGAAGGTTTCCTAAAAAAGGAGAAATAAGACAGAATGAAAAAAAATTTTCACGACTTTGCACAATTTTTTTAAATCGATTGATCATTTTTTTGTTCAATTATTTATTTTATTTGGAAATTGATTGTCGTCGCTATAAAATATAAAAAAAATATATACTTGTTTCGTTACGTATATCACAAACAGTAAAAATAAATTTAAATAAAATATTAAAATTCTCAGCATCCGACGCAATTGAAATAAACTATTTTTCGACTACTCATTATGTGCTGTCTAATGAGAGATTCTAACCTTAACGTGAACTTAGATGTTGTAGTTAAAATTGATAAGTACGATACAAGCATCTTGCAATTTTTTAAAGCCTGTATTACTGTATAAACACTATAATTAATCACTTTAAATCTTACTTAAAAACAGGTAATTCGATCTGATGCACAATGTGTCACTTTTGATTCATTTTTTTCAATAAACAGCTGATGTAAGAAAACACTGTCGAGTTTACACTTGCAACTGATAGATAGCAGCACATTACGAAGTTCTCTATTTAGGCGCAACAAAATTCTCATGGACAAATGATAGAAAAGATGAAGCTTTTTAGACCACTCTGGTTTTTATTTATTATTTTTTTTCAAATGTAAAAAATTGAAAGAACTCTTTGGTTAAATGTAACTCCAGGTTTTTACATACCTAGTGTAATATTAATGACTTAATAAATAAAAAATAAACAAAAACAAATTTGTAATTCATATAATATAAAAAAAAAATTATTAACAAAAGGTGTTAAAATAAGCTCAAATTTGAGGTTTAGTTTTCATGTAAATTTTTTGTAGAAATTATCTGATAAAGATTCTAAATGAATAGGACGTGAGACGGTATCATATCATATATACCTATATGAGGGATATTTTATTTTTTATTATATATCGGACACGTGAATTTTCTTTTGTTATATCTGTAGTTTTCAATAATAATCAGATAAGTGCTTTTTATATGTTTGAATCATAGAGGATTAAATATTTTGAATTGTTATTTAAATATTATATTTTCATATGATAAACTTGGACATTCTGTTTAATCTTTCGGCGCGTGCGCTGAATTCTAACACTGTTCGGCATGCCGTGACTTAAAAATTGAATAAAATTATATTGCCATTATAATAATTGTTTATTGAATTTTTTATCTTCCCCATTTCGGAGTTCAATTCTAAAGATACCGAAAGGTAGAGTCTTTGCACAGTTATTATCAACACGTCCAAACTGTGCACGTTGGGAAGTAATCTGTGTACATTAAAATTAAGACTAAAATGTAAAGAAAATGAAATAGATTTTTTTAAAAATTGAAAGTCTGTCCGTAATTCAAATTGAACATAAATTGTTGGCACAAACCCTAGAATATAATTTCATTAAACACAAATTGTGCATTTTTCATGAAATCGAAGCACAGGGAAAATGAAAATTGTAATATTGTGCACAATAATACTCGCAAATTATAAAAAGTAGACATAGATTTAATATGCAAACTCATATAAATATTACAAGAAAAAAACGAAAAAAATCGGAAATTGGAATTTTTAGTAAAAATGTTAGGGTCCATATGAACCCCACTATGACTTTGTAGGGTTAAAACTCAATAAACATTCATATATTTTTGTGATTTTTATTTTTTAAATTTGTCTACCATTAAAAATCGAAGCAATTGATAATAAAATCAATCGTTTGTTATGGATTCAGTCAAAATTATTGAACTGTTAAAAAAAAAAAATTTTGTGACTTTATATTTTTGACTTGTATATCACGCAATAAATAATTCAGTAAATTTCAATTATTCTTAGAATTTTTTCATAAGAAAAAATGTAGACACAACTGAGTCGCGTGTAACTCCTCAGTCAGTCGTATCATGCACGAATTTTCGATTTTGACGCAGCTCTTTCGTGTTCTGACGCGATTCAGTCCCATCTAAATTGTGCCATAAAGATTTAGAATCATTATAAACATTTTTCTAAATGTCTGACCATAGTATTGTTTCTTTCACTGAATTTTATTCTAGAAAAACAATTGTTAACCAAATAGTAAATTCAGGGTTAAATTATTACACTGGCAAATTATTAAACAATTTATGTTTCAGTATGAACAGATGGAAAAACAATTTGTTGCATAATGCTTGGAGCTTTGACAAATTCTATTTTGTAAAGGTCATTATTAAATCTTACGATTGAAAACTACATTTTTATATCAGTTGTCAATTTGCTAATTCATCTTCAATATACTTTTTTGGTGCCAAGTATCAATAATATTTTGTGACAATGTTGTCTAGATTCGTATCATAATGTTCAATTCTGAAATAAAACAAGATTCCTCAAAACTTAAGAATTTACAATTAATTTCTAAAAAATATAACAAAATTCAAATATAATTCAAAGTATAATTCAGTTGTTTTGAAGTGGTTGTCATTCTTTCCTCTAAACTAGCATAGGATTAACCGTAGGTAAAACTATTAAAAACGTTTTTTTAGGTTTATTGTTACTTTATACTAGAGCGTATTTCGTTGTCGGAACTTTTTGGAACTCATTATTTTTATTTTTGCGTGTATCCTCGGGCAACACTTTCATAACTCCCGATAATTCTCTGCTACTTCTTTAAAGAGTTCCATGTAGCTGACTCCTCGGAAATTTTCTGGGGTGGAATTAAAGCCACAAGTCAATTGAAATACATTAATTGTAGATTTTAAATTATCGAACAAAAAGATAAGACAAATATGAACAATGAAGCGTAAGCAAGTCCTTAGAATGCTCAGAACGTTTGGAGAAACAGAAACGCCATCGTGGAATATGGTGAACGCCGTCAGTTTTTGATAAAACACTTTGATTGCAACGTTTTTTACTCTCTTTTTCTCAAAAAGTAATTGTAAAAATTAAAATGATACACTGAAAAAAAATCCTTATTATATACATTAATCAAAATAAGTTTCAGAAATATGCAGTACAATATTTTATATATTTTTCAATAAAAGATGTCACATCTGATTTTTTATGTTAATCGCAGATTATTTCAAATTATTATACTTTAATTATAAAACGATGGAAAAAATTTTAAATGCATTTTGAACTCACATGTAAAAAGCGATTACTAATTTGTTTTTAGGATGTTATCCTGATTGAAGATTTTGGCACAAGTCCTTATTGAAAATTATGAGAAAAATGATCTGCGCGTTATGTATAAAATCGCAAAAAATCAAATTTCTTTTAAAAGAAAGTACCAATTAATATTATCTTGTTCTTGTCATAATGATCGTAAAATAATTTCGCAAAGGTGGTACAACTTTACATTAGTAAAAAAGTAGCTAAATATAAATTTATATGTTTAGCACATACATATATATCATGAGTAAAACATGTATTGTCCCAGCATCGTTTGTACTCGGAGACGATCGGCATCTTTCGTTTGCGTTTCCGTGAGAAGATAAAGTCCTGCTCTTTTTCGAGAGACGCCCGGATTCCAGTGCCGGTTGGAATGGCGTACGTGCCGGTCTGACGTTCACAATAAATTTTGTGCTCGTTCGGCGTAACACGCGACTTTGTTTTGCAGACGTTATGACGAATTTAACAGCTTTTTCTCATGTGTAATCAACGCGATATCAGTGACGGTGTGATTTACCATAATATATCAATGAATCAAAATTGTTAACAATGTTTACTAAAAAATTATATAAACACTGATGAGTTACAAGAAAATTTTCTCTGACAGTAAAAATGTAAAAAATCTTGATTTGCTGAGATTTGCTAAGTGTTTAATGTTTATTTGTGTGTAAAATTTTTTTTTTATTTACAAAAATATTACTTTGATTAGAAAAATAGTTTAAAAAGAATTTATTTCAAAAATCACTTTCATTTACTTAGTGTGGGAAGTTTATTTTGAACTTTTTTAGTAGTTTATTGAACATTACATTTTAACAAATGTATTTAAAAAATATAAACAAAACAATTGCTCCTTTTTTAGAGAGACGTTCAAATTTTTCAAATGTTCTTGTTTTCACTTCAGTTGTGCGGATTTCAATTCTATAGTTGTGTGTTCCATAGGTAGAAGGTATACACCAGTCAGTCCGGTTTTATTCTCAATCATGCGTGTGACGTCAAAGTAAAAGATATTGTATTTAACGAAATTTCCGAACGAGTGAATTACAGTTATCAAATATGATCTCATTAAAATCAAAAGTAAAACCAATTATAAATTATTAAATGATTGAAAAGCAAAAAAATAATAACATTGAAAAATTACGAACTTTGAAATCTGACGTAAGTCTGACAGCAAAGTTTACCTAGCAGTTCTACGCTAACATTTTTGAATAATTGTTAAAATAAGCAAGGTGAAATAAATAGTAATAATTTTGAATACAAAGTTTTAAAAATTGCGGAAATCTGCAAATATTCTAGTAAAAGATTTTGTATAAAAAATAACAATAAAAATAATTTTTAATTTGTTTATAAGATTTGATCCTATAACCCCACGAAAAGTAATAATTTATAACAATATAACAAATAAATATTGTCTGTAAAAAATAATACTAAACAAACGAGACGATTCTCTAAAAGTATTTTCAAAGTTATAAACTTTATATTGCCACAATAAATTTAGACTACAGACATTAATGCTCCACTGATGTCAAGTATAACTAAAGGCAATCAAATTTGATTTTTAACCCGAATGTTTTATCTTACTAAAATACATGCACATAAAATATTGAACTCGACATTACAAAGTTTCATAACATTGGTTGCACTGTAAAATTTCATTTTTACAGGATACAAATTATTTTTTAACCCTTTCAATTCATTTTTAAAACAAACTGAACACGTAAGAAAATGTTGTTATAGCAATTACAATGATTTGCTGAAATGTATTCAGTCAAAAAGTTTTCTTCTTTTGAAGTTCATTTTGGCGTATTTTAACTCTCGTTAAATTTTCATTTCAAGATTCGCAAATCACGAAAATAAACTGCTACTTGACCTCAGTCGAATGAAAAATTGTCGTCAAAATGTTTAATGGATATGAGTCTGTGAATCCAACACATCGTAGTACAAACGAAACAAATTCGATGAACCACAACGAGAATGCGCAACTTCGTCCAACTCCGAAGATGACAACGATAGGAACAATAGCTTTACGCAGTGGAAGTACCAGACTTGTTATTGCTTTGTTACAAGTAAGACATTTTTATCACAGCGTTTTGCCAAAATTGATAAACAGTAGTAGAAATGATGTAATAAGCAAATGAATGCAACATCGATACAAAAATCGAAAGATAAATAACAATTCAAACTCAAAAACAATACACCAATCGTGTTTTCAAAACTATGGGCCAATTTCTGATAAAAATTTTTTTCTCAGAATTAAGCATCAAGAATTTGCAAAACATGAATGCCCGTATAAAAATGTAACTTCCGAATAAATCTTCTCGAGAAATGTAACTCAAGTAACAAAAAATATAAGCAAAATATCCTGACAAGTGTTTAAATGTGCTAGGTGGCGTTGAAAAGTAAGTGTAAACGTTTTGTAAAAGACATCGATATAAATCAATGTCAAAGACATTTTATCTGTCCGAGTATAATAATAATATAATAATTTTATGAAATAACTTTATAATTACACACTGACATTTATATGAGACACTGCGGCCTACGGTACGAGAGATAACAGCTGCTTGTAAGCAAACACCATATAAAAGTATATAGTCGGATAAAACAAATCTTTAAGAATGTGACAAAATAATGTGATTCAGTTACAGTGTAATTCAGTAAGCAATAAAATTGTACATTTAATTCGACATCAACAATTGAATTAATTTTCCTTATTTGGTGTAATTTTTAGATTGTTGAAAGAATGTATCAAAATAAATTCTTATTAACAAATGCAAATGCAATTAATGTAATTATCTCAACACCTAAACAGATAAATGTAAATCTTAAAAATCATATATGAAATTAAAAAAAAAGGAAATAATTATAAAAAGCAATTGAATGATTTTATCTCGCTAAATGTCTAATTAATTCATACACCTGGAGTGCTACTCCCTGTTTGACATAATTTAATTTTAAATTTAACACCAGCGAGATAAATTTTATCCTCGGTAAGACAAAACATATAAGTTGTGTTAAAACGGGTTTTTGACTATGAAAATAGCGATTAAATACATATTAATGTCAGTTATATTATTTAACAACGATGATGAAATTTAACCCGATGGTGTTACATTTAAAATTAAATTATATCAGAAAGAAAGTATAACACCCATGAGGAATCCTTAAAACAATGACATTAAAAAAATATCATACATTTTTTACAAAACAAATTACTTTTTTAATATGGTAAATAAAAGTTGTGGACTAAGAAACTCAAATTAATTAAGTGATGACTTTTCTGAGAGAATTGTTATTTAGATAATTTGCGGCATATAAATATGTTATTTTCGTTTTTTTCATCACAAATTCAAAGCAATAAAATAATTTATTGCTTAGATGAAATTATTTAAAGTCAAATATACGTCATATCTTACATCATTTACGTTTAACCTCGAAAATACGTAAATTATTATTTGTCAATACAATAACTAAAATATACAAGTACAAATTAAAGTGAAGGGACAAAATTTTAGATTTGTATTTTCAGCTTTCTCAATTGAATTTCTTTATTTTTTTTTATTTGTTTGATTTTTTAATTAGAGAACCAAAAAAAGAGATTTTCGTATTAATGATTTGCTGAAAAATAATGAATATACGATGAGACGGAATACTTTACACTTTGTGAGATTGAAGCACAAATATTTATACATGATTTAGATGACCACGTCTATTAAAGCTATTTTGAATGTGCGATCATCTCATCTTGGTCATATATATTCTTGCGACGAAAATTCGTGGAATCATGTGGCTACTGTCTGTAGAAAATTACGGTACCGGTTGTATAGAAGAGTATTCTAAAATAGCTGCTGACTCGTAAAAAGCAATGCTCCGGAATAACACGATACCATATTTTCCTAACGAAAGTTGTACGCTCACCAGAAATGCCAAGTCAAGTCAAAAAAAATTTAATGCCGTAAAAGTTAACTTGTTTTTAATAAACCAATCTCCTAAACAATGGAATTAACAATTTTTCCTGCAAAATATTCACTATAATATAGTAGGTGTTCAACTTTGTATACCATTTTGATATAATATGAAAATAAATTCGAGTTGAATCTATGATTTTCAAGAAAACATTTTGCATAATTTTCAAATGTTTGACTGCATTGATTTCAAATTCACAAAACTTTGTTTCTTCCGATATTTTTCGTCTAAGGAGAAGATTGAGCTGTAATTACACAATAAACAAGATTCAATTCAAGTTTTATAATTTTATTAGAATAAGAGTACATTTTTTAAATGCTATTATTATTTCTTATGAGGTGTTTAATTGTACTCTCGAAATTTAAATCAGTGAAAAATTCACTTTTTGCAAAAAAGAGGACGACTCTGGACTTTTCTGGAGTGAATTTTCACTCAAAATAAGTGAAAATTCATTCAATATATGTTCAGAGTCGTTTACTTTTTTGCACAAAGTGAAATTTGCACTTATTCAGATTTAGGGAATACAAATAGATGATTAATCGTACATCTATAATTTGTGGTTGATTGGTATGAATGGTGTTGCCCATTAAAGCTATTTCAAAAAATTGTGTAATTGAATGTTTAAATTGTGACACTGGTGGTGATATGTACCTTCTGTTTCGATTGAACGTCCTCGTTATACTGACATATTCCTTATATGGAAATGTGGAGGCACCGGTCTCGTGCCACTATTTCTGTACTCTTACTTCGAGCAACATACATAAAAAATATTCATGTGCTAATATCTGTAAATTTATAGACATTTTTTTACAATTTTGCACATAATTTGCTCGAAATTTTTATCAGAATTTATCAACAAGTTTAGACTGATTAACAGAATTTTTATTAAATAGTTCTAACTCTTAACAAAAAATTATATAGAATATTATCATATATAATTAGAAGAAAAAAGTTTGGTTGGAGTTTGAGAAAATATATTGTTTCATAAATTTATATAAAAAATGTGTTCGGAAAAGAAACTGAATCTATTTTATTCATTTAATTATTTTTGTGGTAATCAAAATCATCGTTTGAAAATACGAAAAAAATAAAAGTATAAAAATATTTATAATAGTAAAAATTATAATATAATATATAATTTTTATAAAAACAACATTTTAATTATTTATCTGATTTGATTGTGAAATAAAAAAATTACTTTTACGGATACACGACATTTTGGTTTGTATTGAAGACTAGGCTGCGAAACTGGCACTGATCCAGTAATGAAAATGGAGGCATATTTTACTTTCGTAATAAAGTTCAACGTACTTTGAAATGATTTCGTTTTCATTTGCAGCTTAAAAACCGATCGCGTGATTTACGAAAGTATGAAGTGTCATCATTTTCAATAACGGAATGCATTTACGTAAAACTTATGAAGATCGTTTAATCTTTTATGTCTTACATACCTTCTACAAAATAAATCATCATATAAAATTTTTAAATAAAAAAGGTTGACAAAAATTTAAAAATAAATTAAGTTAATTTTTGTATGAAAATAATTATTTTTCAAATCATGATCGAACTTCTTGTGTGGTATTCTAATAAAAACAATTGTATTAATTTGATTTCCATTGTCATTAGTTTTCGTTAAGAAAAAACGACGACAATTTTGAAATCTAATCCAACATTAGTTACACAGTAGTTTGAGTCAAGGTTTAGTTAGACATCAGAAGGATCTGAAGTCATTGCGGTCAGGCGTCTGATTAAAGGTGTATGCATTCCTTACATCTAGAATGAAGAACTTTACAACAGAAATTAATTATATTCTATAAAAGTTGTTAGTTATTTTATCGTTTTTTTTTCGAAACTTGGAATTGGAATTTTGTTTGGATGAACTTAAAATGTAGTTTATATGATAAATGATAAAATTCTGTTTTGCAGACCGGCGAGTTACTCAAGTTGAAAATTTTAGAGGTAGAACCAGAGCTGACGAGCCTTGGTTGTACATTGGACGATGCAACAAAATTATTAGATGATCATAATGAGGTCCTCCTTCAACTGCAAGTATGTACAATTATTTTTTCAATACAAATTTTGTCATTCGCCAAGGATATGATATCGATTAACTTGTTTGTTCATTTTCAGAATAAACAAAATCCCGTGGAAGAACTGTTGCGGCAAGCAGATCATTCGATTTCGACTCAAACGTCGAAAGCAGATGTCTACAAAGCTATGGCGGAAACTCTTGGCAACGCATGGACAGATGTTAATGCACTTTTAGAACGAAGAAGACAGATTCTGGATTCTAACGTTTTATTCCAATGGTTAGTTCTCTAGCATGCAAAAGATATATAGTTTTATCCAATTCATTTAACAGACATATTTGAATTTTACATACAAAATGAAATCTTACTTGGCTTCATTTTGTATTCTAATTTTGACTTATTACGTTTTCAGTCGTGCTGACGGATGTAAGAAAAGTATGAAAGCCTTGGAAATGGCGTGCAATGACACTTTACTACCTATTGAAATAGAAGCTGTGAAACAGTTTCTTGAAAAAATACATCATTTGAGAAAAAATATGCTAGAAGCGTTGATGGGTTCTCTTCAAGAAGGAAAAACATTGCTTGACAGATTAAAAGAAATTTCGAACGAAGGAACTTTAGATTCAAGACCGGACAGGATTAAAAGTGAAGCAGATTATGGTTATTATGCAATTCTTATTATTCTAATGTATAACAAAATATTTTAACTAGATTTTTTGATAAAAAATTATCTGCATTTTTTTTTATTTTCAAAACTATACACAGAGAAACCGAATTCGCAAGAATTGTGAATTTTAACAACGTACATCGTAAAACTTACGATTTTATCGCAACAACTTACGATTTATTTGCAAAATCGAAGAAAAATTATCAGAAAGTACGATATACATCGTTATAATTACATTATATGTTGCACAACATTGAATTATTACGAATTCGGTCTCTCAGTGTAATGAAACAGTTATTTTTACTAAGCTGCTATTTTCGGCCATGGCAGCGTTATTATTGAGACATTAAAAATATTTAACAGTTAAAATTGAGTTGAACATTAAAAATCCTTTTGAAATTTTCAGCTGTCTCACTTGTTGAAAAGTGGCTGGAAGAATTGCATGACCGTAGAAGATGCATAGAAATATCATTTCGAAATAGAAAATTACAACTTGAACAGTGTCTTGCATTGGCTCTGTTGGCCACAGATCTTAGAGATCTGGAAGAAATTTTGAATGACAAAAGAACGGCTTTGAATAGCACAAGTGATCATTTGGGAGACTCCCTTGCTAGTGCCAAATTATTGATTCACGAATTAAAGAAATTACAAATTGAAGCTAAGGTATAATTTTATTCTAGAAAAATCCTATAGAATGTACAATTATTAAATATGAATCGATGAATAATATTTGTTTTTTAGGATATTCAAGACAAAGCAATTAAAGTCACAAAATCAACGGAAAAATTAGTCTCTTCAGGACATTTTGCTGGAGAGCAGGCAACGAAACAATCTTATGAAATTCTTGAAAGTGCGGTTGATTATGTGAACGAACTCGATCAGTATGAGACTCTTCTTCATAAGGCTACAGCGTTCTTTGAATCTGCCCAATCGGTAATTAAACGATATAACAATATTAGTTTAATAAATCAAACAAAAACAGATGTTATCCTTATCATTTCTATTACACATTTTTAAATGACATATGTTTTTAGGCTTTGACGAAAATCGATCAATTGGAAATTCAACTGGCAACCACGGACCAATCTCTTCACTCAGTTAGCCTTGCAAAATTACATGCTCTGATTGTAAATACTTTGAATGATGTCACCGCGGATCCACTCACGAAAGGACATGCTTTATTGGAAATTACAGGAAGAGGAGCTCCTGGAGCTGAGGTAATAATATTTAAATTAAAAAAAAATTACAATAATATATAATTTTTAACTAATTCATTATAAAAGATAATTTGGACTTTGATTTTCTTGGTTTTACATTTTAGGGTGTAAAAAGATTAGTGGAGGAATTGGAAGACAGAAAAATACGCCTATTAGAACACTGCACAACACAAGAGAAGGAAAATCAAAAAATTTCTTCATGTTTGAATGAATTTTTGAAAAAATACGAGGATCTCTCGTATTGGTTTAAAAATGTTGTTGAAGCATTTTTGCACGGTCACCAAGACATGGGAAGCGATTTACTTATGGCGAAAGATTTTCACGAACTTCACCTTCGATTGCAACGAGATTTACGAGAGAAATCAAATGAAGTGAATGAATTTCACAGCAAGGGCCTTTCACCGAGTATTATCGAAATTTTAAACGATGCTGAGCAGAAGGACATAGCAAATAAAATGGACGCATTGTACGATACGTGGCGCTTATCAGAACAGATACTGAATATGAGAATAAAATTGAGCTCACTGTATGTTGACTTTCATCAAGTGGCTAATGATTTGGATAAGGTTTTGGATAATTTTGAAAATAGTCTAAAATACAGTATGAATTATCCAAACGATCAAAAAATGCAAGATTTAGAAAAGAATTTGAATTTAATTCAATCGTTGCTTCAACAATTGACTGCAAATTGGAAACGATTTTTGGAAACCAGTGAAAACGTGCGTGCAAAAAAATTACATTCTTGTCATAATTCAGAATATTTTTTAAATATTTGATTGATTTCATTTACAGATCGATGATGGTTACATGGATATACCAAGAGCTCGATTGTGTACAGAAACTGTGGTAAATCGATGCAAAAAAAGGAAATCAAACATTTCGATATCATGGGAAGATTATCAAAATTCAGTTGCGGACTTGAATGAGAATCGCATTGAACGTGCGAAGAATTTAGAAGAAAGTATCAAGGTAATATGATTCCACATGTTATATTACAAAGATGTAATTCTATTTTTAATTTCATACTTTTCTTTCGTTTTTAGGCGCTTCATCGGGCTTCTAAATTTAAAGAGCAGTTATATCCTATTATAAACAGTCAATCTACAGAGGCAAACATTATTTTGACAGATTTAAAAGGTTTGCAGGAAAAAACCATGAAAGAAATAGACAAAATTATTACCGAAGTAGATTCTCGGATTGTATCATTTGATACTTCTGATAAAAAGGGTGAGTTGCATCAACTAAAAGAATATGATTTTAATATAAAACTTTGCATATTGTTTTACGATTAATGTTACGTTTTTGTAGAAAAACTTGTTTCTGAAGAAGAGGCAAAAAGAACTTTGATACAATTATCGGAACAATTGAAATCAACTGCGTACCAATACAGGAACCTTCTTCACTCTTTAATTTTGATATTCGAACGTTTTGTAAACGTAAGAGCAAAAAATTCGCTAAACCTCTTCGTTAATCTCTTCAGAATTAAATTTCAATCAAACATTATTTTTATAGGTTGAGTTAAAAACTGAGGAACAAAGGCAATTGATGAACCAATACATTACTAAAAATGTAAGCAAAGAAATTGTTTATCAATTAGAGCGCCACGAGATGCAGGAAAGAATGATGCAGGAAATACTGATCAATGTGAAAACCGACGTATCAAAGACAGTGGATCAGATCGGTATGCACGAACCACCATTGGCAGCTAAACAGGATATTGAAAAGATATTAAAAATCACTGATAATATCACATCATCATGGGAAACTATCAACAAGACGGTAAAAGATCGTCTTAATAAAGACCTTAAGTTAGCATCATTTAAGGAAGATTTGAAAAAGATTGATTGCGAAATACGAGATCTGAACGAGCAATTGGACACCATATCTGGATGGCTGAGCGAAAGTTTCGTCGCTGCTAAAGGCGCTTCTGAAGCATTTCTACAGTTCGAGAAAACCTTGCATGTACGTATGAGGATATCTGACCAGGCATTCTACAATTTGTGTAATGAATATATCTTGAATTGGCGTTTATCTTTAAGATTTTAGAGCAGAGGATTGAAGTTTTTATAACAAAATCAACAGACCAAACGTCGGATAGCAACTTTACAAAAGTTCAGAATGATGTCATTCTACTCAGACAAAAACTTCAAAATTTCAAATCACATGCACAAGAAACTAGAAACCGAATTGATTCGAGTTTAAATTATTATAAGTTGTTGGAAGAAGCTAAAGAATGGTTTAAAGGAGGTAGTAAATTACTAATTGTCGCGGCGAGAAGAGCGACTCAAGTGAAAACCTCTGAGGACGCGCAAACAATTTTGCTAGAGATCGAAAGATTCCTCAAGCCCGGTGAAGATTTACAAGAACAGCGCATTAAAAACGTCAGAAATTTGTCCACACAAATATTTGGTAATTTAATTTTAAGAAAATGATTCCATTTTATCTGATTAATTTAATAAACATGTAAATTTTATAATGTACTTTATTAATTTCTCATAGGAACCGACAGACTGCCACAATTTAGTGAAGTTGTTGTTGAGAATCGTGAAATGTTGGATTCATTCGCAGTGGTATCATCTGAACTGCGAAACGTAGTTGAGAATTTAAGGAACGCTGAAAATTCTCACGAAAATTATGAAAAAGAGCGAGACGAGGTAGATGTAAAGGTTAACGAAACGAAAGAAGAAATGACCGCTACTATAATTATTGCTCCGGATGAAGAATATGACAAAATTGATGAACAACATGCGGCAACTCTAAATATAATTAATGATGGTGCTAGATTTGACACTAAGGTGCCAGAAAAGAAATCATGTTTGACTGAAAGAAAAGATTTTGATAATAAAGTTGTTCTTGAAACGGTGACTTCGGAAATTACGGAAGAAGAAATTCGAGTTATAAAAAAGGTACAATATAATAAAATATCGTTTACAAATTTTGCAAAAGTAAATGCAAAAACACCAAATTCTAAAACTAATTCAATTGATTACAATATCATATTCATATTGATTTGTAACATGACGTACGTTATTGAGAGAATGCCTTTGAGTCACTATGAGGCTTCACTGCCGAAGGTTAGTTTGTGACACGTAGTTGTACGTGAATTTGCTTCTCGCGATGGACTCCAAAGAGATTGCAATTATTTGTTTATATGAGTTTAAATTAGGGTACAACGCCGCGGCTGTAACGCGACATCTAAGCCAAGCTTTTGGGATCAATTCGTCTGAAAAAAACTTGATATACAATTTGTACCAAAAATACAATTCTGGCGAATTTTCGGATATAGTGAACTACATTGAACCTTCTAACGACTATATAGAAAATTTGTTCGAACATAACGCGCGTGAGAATGTAAAAAAACTTGTTAAAAAATTACATGTCTTTCATACTAACATTTCTCGTCATCTTGCAGCCGTTGGGAAGTTGAAAGTAATGGTTCAAACTATTTTTCTGTTTTTTGAAAGTTTTTATTTAAAAAATTATTGGACATTTTTTACAACGTAAAATTAATAGATAGTTGTAAAATTTAACAGTTATAATTGTTTAAGATTATAACATTAAGATAATGATAATATGTTTTTTGCCAGCAGACTCAAGTTGAAGAAGTAATTTGTACAAATGTGGACATCCAGCCTGACGAAGACACTACGAAAGAAGTGAACTTACCAAACGGATTACCATTGGCCATACCACCGCAGTTCACAGTTTTTCTGCACGATGCAACGGTTCCGGAGGGTGAAAAGTTTACATTCGAATGCCACGTTATTGGAAACCCGGCACCAATTGTCTGCTGGTTCAAAGATGACATTTCTGTGGCGAATAATTTGGATTACCAAACTAGCTATGAATCTGGTTTGTGTACTTTGACAATCGAGGAAATATTTTCCGAAGATACAGCACGTTTCAAGTGCACAGCCACTAATGAATTCGGTTTCGCTGAAACGGCTGCAAATTTGTCTGTCAAAGGTAAGTGTTTTTAAATTTCATCTTTCTTTTGCGACTCATTAGAGCATGGTGAAATAAAAATACAATTTTTCTTACAAAGTATATCGTTATTTTTTAAATATAATTTCAGAAACGTTGCCGGAAGAACAACAGTCTCCGCCGTCTTTCATCAAAGAACTCGTTGCTTGCACTGCGACTAAAGGATCAGCGCACAGATTCGAGTGTACAGTAAAAGGAAATCCTCTTCCCACAGTTCAGTGGTACAAAAATGATATCAACATAGACAATTCAGCTGATTACACAACAACTTATAACAATGGGGATGCTGTATTAACGATTGAAGAAGTTTCTCTGGAAGATCAGGCTGCTTACACATGCAAAGCTACCAATCGATTAGGACAAGTTTCTACATCTGCCGTTTTATCAGTTGAAAGTAAGTATCTCAGAATAAAAATCAATTAACTTCTGAATGACTGAAATTTTAGATTACCTGAAAGGAATCTCTTAATTTTGATTGCTCTTGGAAAGTTCAATTATTTATTGTTATAAAACTGGATGTTATGAAATTTGTTTATGAATAAGCCCACAGCAATAAAATAAAAATTGAAAAAAAAAAAACAAAATTATAAATAATCAAAGACATAAAATGTGATTAGATTCGTTAATATTGAAGAATGCATTGAATGAAATTTGTTATAACTTCATGATACTTTTCAGTAATCAATGAAGAAGTGGCAGTCAGCAGAGAAAAACCTTACTTTATGTCTACACTGTCAGATATATCTACTGTGTCAGGACAGAAAGTAAAACTTGATTGTGAGGCAAAGGGTATTCCTATACCATCGATAACGTGGAAACATGATGGAGAGTTAATCAGCGATTGCGACGAATCACAGGTAATTCTTGTCAAAATTTAATTTTGCTTTCAAAGCAATTTTACGTTGCCCTTGACAAAAATTTACGTAATGATTATTTTGTAAAAAAATGCAATTTTTTCTTTCATTTTCTGAAAGACAAAATTACAATTATCAGAAATTGTTATACAGAATGCTTCTAACAATTTCAAGTGTGATATGAATTGCAAAACCTTCCTGGTGAAGCATGATAGTATTTTTAGATGCATTAACAGTGGTACGCAGCCGATTCGAGACGAAGCAAAACAATTAAAATGAGACGTTGGTAGAAAAAAAAAAGAGGCGACCGAAGAAAAAATAAAAGATACGATGATTTGATTTGGTTTTTTAGGTACACATAGACGGTGGCAAATGCAGTCTCACTATACCGGCAATTCTTTCGAAGAACGCCGGCTGTTACACTGTGATTGCGAAAAATCTCGTCGGGGAGGCAAGCACAGTTTGCAACGTTTCTGTCAAAGCTCTTCCTATGTTGGATAAAACCAGTGATTTGGATTACCATTTTTCTGAGATGGAAGCAGTCAAGCCCAGCATTCAGCTGCCACTTAAAGATCAGATCATCGTTGAAGGTTCTAATGTTAGATTGGATTGCGTGATTGTTGGCCATCCAGAACCTGAGGTTTGTTTACCAAATTACACCATTTGAGGTGACAATCGATAATTAATAAAGAGAAAATAAATTATTTTATTAAAATTTTATTTAGGTCATTTGGTACCATGATGAAAAACCTGTCAAAGAGTCCGCTGATTTTCAGTTGCTCTTCCAAGGCGATAAATGTTCTTTAATCATTAATGAAGCGTTTTTAGACGATGCCGGATTGTATAAAGTAGTAGCCATCAACTCTGCAGGGGAAATTTCAAGTGATTGTAAACTTCAAGTCAAACGTAAGTTTTTTATGTATGTTATAATTAATTCATCAATTTCTTTTGACCAATTATTAAATTTTGTTCAGCTCGAGCTCCAGAAGAATTACCAGGAGTACCACCAAAGTTTGTCAAATTGTTAACCGACCTACTGATTGGAGAAGGAGAATCTGCCGTTTTTGAGTGCATCGTCATAAGTGAACCGAAACCAGATATCACGTGGTTTTTGAATAACGAAGAGATTATAGGAGATGAGACGAGAACGGTATAAGAAATCCTATAATTTATTTTTAGATAGTAAAAATGTCCATAAATAAAATGCATGGTAAATCCTCTTGTCGTTTCAGATAACTCAAGAGAGTAATGGATTGAACACTTTAAAAATCAATCCTACAACTGCAAAAGACAAGGGTAATTATATCGTTAAAGCTACAAACAAATTTGGAGAAGCCAAAGCATTTGCTCGGCTGGTAGTCAAAGTCTTGGGCGATTTCCCACTAAAAGAGGAACTGATTCGCAAAGAAGAAAAACAATTAGCTCCAATTTTCAAAGAGAAGCTTCAGGATCAAATTGTGTCAGAGAATGATGAAGTTAAATTTGAGTGCGTTGTAACTGGAAAACCTTATCCAAAGGTTCGTATGATTATCAGAATTTTTTTTATTAATTTTTACGTTTGAAATAGAAGTGAGAAGGTGTTCCGAAAAATATATTAGTGATTTTGAAAGATGACCGCTATGAGGCGAGTCATAATTTTTATATGGCTTTTGTTACAAAATAGTTTTCAATGCCAAGATCTCGCAAGTATTTTGAATTTCTGTAATTGTTCACTGTATATTGTGGTCTGGCGAAAAACCAATGCGCCAAGCTAAGGAAAGGTCCACGATCTTATTCTGGATTCGATAACATGCCAAGACAGAACGTTCTATTATCCCATATTGTATCTAGTTCAATAACTCAGTATCTGAGGCATAGCTCAGTGTCGACCGTCAGACCACGCGAGCCATGTTTCTCTTGACTTTGATAATCATTTTATTTTGTGTAAGTGATTTTGGCCGTTTCTTTTATCACTATAATTATATGTTTATGAAAAAAATATTAATTTTTACATGAATTTACATTTTCAAATCGTTAATAACCAGTAAACTAAATTGTTTTTAACTTTTGGCTAATGTATACTCACTTTTTTCTTTCTGGACTCATACTCACTGGAAAAAAAATTTTTTTTTCTAAAATCTTAACAAAATTTTGGTTAGATTTTATTTTAAATTATAATTTTTTTTAAATGAAGCCCGTGAAAAGAGTGAAGAAAACGACGTTTTTAATTTTCTCAAAGATAATTTTAGAACAATACTCAAGATATTTTAAGAAAAGTTTTCCCAAGTGTTTTCTCTTTTTAAACTCCGGTTCGTGAGTTGAATATTTTTTAATTTATTTTAACGTTTGTTGAAATTCAGATTTTTTTCGAATTAATTGACTATTTTTTGAAAAAATTGTTTAAAACAATAGATCTAATTTGATTCGTTGATTAAACAAAATTGTTGTTAGTTTATAATTTGTTATAAATTTGTTCATCATATTTTCAGATTTACTGGTTGTACAATGATAAACCGTTCTGCAAAAGTAATTTCCTCATATCATTCAATGGGGAAAGACAAACTTTGACAATTCCAAAAGCTGCAGTCACTGATACTGGAACAATATCATGCGTTGCGGAAAATGGTGCTGGAAAAGTTACCTGTAATGCTACTCTTCAAGTGGGTAAGTTATAACAAATTAATGAGGAAAATCAAGAAATTATAATTTGTTACCATCACATATGGCATCTCAGATAAAAAATGAACATATATATACAATTTATTTAGTCAACTGAACATATACCAACAGAAATTCATCATTATGCATTCTTTAACGGATATTATAAATAAAATAACAAATGTGCAACATTTTATATGTAATTCTTATGGGAAGTATTGCATTTTTGATTTGGATAAAGAATGAAAAAGAATGAGGTTTGAAATGTCAGAAATACGATTATCATAATAAATTTTTTTTAATTTAAAAAAAATGCAAAATTTATCGCTTGAAAATAAAAACTACTTTTTTATGTGTGTAAACAAGATTACGTGAGTACTGTAACAAAACTTTTGCAAATCATACTGGTTAGTGACCCGTATTATTTATATAAATCTTACACAAAAATTGGGATTTTGAAAGTTTACAACGTTTTTAAAAACTAAAAAACTTTTTTTAATCGCGTATAGGTTTTGATATAAATTATTTTTTGAAAATGGCTTCTGGTAACAACCAGGTAAGTGTATACGTAATATCCCTATACACTTACCTGGTTATTCTTTTTACCCACAGACTTAATCAACTTAATTTTACATGTACTTCAATTTTTACGAGAAATTAAAAATAATTATAACGTTATAAATTACTACTAGACGCATCAACTTTTTTAATTATGGTTGAAGGTTTACTATTTAATTCTCATTACAGCAAAGGAGCACAATAGTGTTTTATTTATTGAAATTTTTTGAATGTTTTATTAATTTTTGTTTTGAACTTGCTCAATTGTTCGTTTATGAATTTTATCGGAACATGAATAAAAATTAAAGAGAAAACCCCATAATAACCAAGCTTTATGCAAAGCATTTACACACAATTTATGTAAATCTAACCCTCATTTTTATGTAAAATTTGCATAAATAATTTGCATGCAATATTTAGAGAACCAAAAAACAATTTTTGGTTATCAAAATTCAAAAAATTTTTAATTTGTAAATCAGATTTATGTAAATTATGCAGCATATTATGGAGTCAGATTTACACAAAATTTCTGTATAGCATTTATGTAAAGTTTGCAATAAATTTACAGAAATATGGTCTTCAGGGCATGTATAAATAATCAAAAGGTAGGGTTAAAACGCAGTTAATTTATCACTATTCAATTTGTGCACAATTAAAAGTAAAATTAATTTAATGGAATGAGGTCTAAAATTTGGAAAAAATTTGTTTGTTGCAAAATTGTCACTATTCAAGTTGAACACAAATTTTCAACATAAACCTTAAGAGTAAATTGTATATTTAATCATTTAGTTATACTACAATTTACCAATAAAATAGTTGACGGGAACTGTTTTTTGTAATTTTTGAATGAGTATTAATTGTTACGCAAAGCTTTTTTTTTACAGACGGTTTTGTGCAATTTTTGCTATATTTCATATTATGAAATAAATTTTAAACATATTCTTATCCATGCACTCGCGTGCATTCTTATACACTTTCATACACTCTCGTGCACTCTCGTTCACTCTGCGGTGCGAATAGTCACTTAATATCCACATGAAAACTGTAATTTTGTGCACAAACGAAATAAAACTTGACACCTATAAAATATAAGAAGTATGTTCTTTATGGATTTATAAACTTATTGTCATACGAGATTATTTTGAATTGAGTTATGAAGAAATTATACAATTGTAAAAGAAAACCGTAATTATTGTGACTATTGATTTATGAAAAAATTATAAAATTGTAAATACAATCGTCAAAAAATATATATATTTATATATATTTATATACATTTTTTACAAGAAATTTATTTATTCCATTGAATTTTAATAAATTGAAAAATAAGTTAGCAATTAACGAAAAAAATTAATATTTTCGGAGACATTTAAAATAATAGTAATAAACCGCATGTAATTGCAAGTATTCGATATATATTGGTCCAAATAAAAAACGCAACGCTTTATATGTAATTCTTATGGGAAGTGTTGCATTTTTTAAATGGATCAGTGTATATTTATAAATTTAACGAGCAACGTATGTGAATTATAAGAAACTGAATCACATCATCGATAATACTGCGGCAGTAATTTAGAAAATTGAAATTGGCTTTGAAATGTTTAAATTTAGATAGGTAGAGCATTTAAACTCTATTACCGCCAAATCGATGAGAATTTGCGAAACTTGTGAATTTATGCAAAACGGAATTCAGTTTTCCAATTATAATAAATTCAAAATTAAATGACCTATATTAATATTATTTATGCACTTAATCAAAATTAATGTTCAACTTAAAAAACAGTCAAGTGAAAGTTTAATATACATATTAAACAGAAATGTAAGTAGTGAAAAATTTTTTCTAAATTAATATTGACTTTAAATTTGCGTGTGGAATATTTAAAAATTTTAAAATAAAATAATTCACACCTGAAAATATTTTTAAAATCTAATGTGAATAAATCGTATTATTTAATCGTATATAAATACAAATAGAAAATTTGACCGACTGGCCTGGAAAATTTGAACAATTTATGATAAATCGAATAAAATAGTTTCAGAATAGCACAAATAAAAAATCATTATTAGTTTATCAAAAGGTAAAAAAACGTAATTATTTAAAATTACCTATACCAATAAATTTGGGGCGTCAATCCCTTCCAAAAATGCTATTAGTATGGCCACCATTAATCTTTTATTTAGCAAACAAGAATTGTTTGCAGCAAAATGAAGCTCATTGTTTAGAAAACAACATTGTGATCGAAATGGGATGGTTCTTGTTTCGGAAGCAAAAATAACTTCTAAGCTTATAACGGTGTCACAAGTTATTAATATATACGAATTTCCGACCAATAATATCTTCATTCAAGAAAGTAACTGAACTTTAATGTACCATTATAGCACGCTTATGTCTAATCATGTGCCATTGACTCTTGGAATTAATTCCCATAACTAGAACTTGAACTAGAAGAGTTAAAATACTCAAAACTGTTTTGATTTATATTTATTGTTATTTTTGTATTTATTATTATTAAAAATATAGTTTAATCTCTCGAGATAACTATATCTTCAATTATTTGTTACGGTATCAATTATTTATAACAAAAATTACCGAATGAAAAACAAAAAAAATTAAAACAAATAACATTGTTGAGTGTATTATTTTTTCTAGGCTTGTGTTCTTTCACTCTTGCCTTCTGCAAATGATAATTATAGTCTGGAATTATAGCCTGGAAATTATTGTTAGATGTCAATTAGAAATAAACTTGAGACAGAAACTTATGGAGAAAAGAAACCTGTTCACAAATCGTTCGGGATAAAGACAGAATGAGCAACAGGCGCAGAAATACGTTATTTTTGTCAGCACGAATACTTGCTCGAAGTGCGTCGACAGTGCTTCTGACTTCGAAGAATTTAAATCCGTCAGAGTCTATCCGTCGCTCGGTCGACTGTTCGGCACATCTTTTCCGTCGACATTTGCCACTACCTGCTCCTATCGTTTTTTAATTATCATAATTTCGGGACAAACGTTAAGGTACTTTTCATCGCTCAAACTCTGGTTTATCCGTCTCATAGATGCGGTCTAGCTATGTGATTCGCGTCTATCCCTGAAAATCCATTGATAATTACCTTTTTTTTTAATAAAATGTCATTTTTTGTCTAGCTGTTGCGATTAATTTTGAATGAAACAATTCTAGTGGATTAGTGGGACTAAATTAGACAAATTTAAGTGATTTTTTTAAATGGTATGTACAACTCAAAGGCTTGTAACAGGAGCTAGTCTAAATTTAGATCTGATTACTTTATTCTCAATGAATGTGCTTATTTCTAATTACATAATATACTGCCAATAATAATTAAAACAATCAACTAAAGCTTCGAATAATCCTCAATCGGCTTGATTATTAAAATTTCAGTCGATTACGAAATATTGCAATTAATTTTTTTTTTGTTCATTAAAGTAATGATCAAGTAAAAACTGAATCAATTTAATATGGCATCGTATAAGCGAAACTTTCAGAGAAAAATATTGCTTGAAACATAAACATCCTGCTTTCAAAACCATAAAAAGACGACAAAAATGTCACGCAAATAATTTTGTTTGCCTCTCTTTCACTCTAAATTATTTTGCGAATCCAACGCTGAAAAGTTGATTCGAATAAACTCGCGCGATATTTTGGGCTCAAGCCAATATTTTCACAAAGTTGTAGAAAGACGATGAAGTAGAAAATGAGCAATTCTATCTCTCCAAACATACGGGAGGACGAAAAAAGAAAGAGCTGAAAGCTTCGTGTATTACTCAGCTGTTAACACTTGTCGCTTCTTCTTCATCCACGTAAATATAGATTGTTTCGAATTCAACTTGCATTATATATCATTGTGCAATAATCGAATTCCATCGAATGTGTACCGTGGCAGGTGTAATGGTTGTTTAGAGACAAATCAGGCCGTCTAAGAATATCACTATGATTCAAGGGAACCGATTTGAGAATTGGTTGCTGACTTGTTATATACCGGTTTCCAACTAATAATAAATAAATAACAATTTATCTGCTATCGATTTTCAAAAATTAATCATCATTTTCGATAATTTCCATCAATCTCTATGGAAATCTGACAATAATTTTATGATCAAAAAATATGAAAAGAAAAAAGAAAGAAATTGAAAAGAGTATAAGAAAATGACATTAAAAAATCGAGCATATTAGTAGTATTTCTGATGGTACTGTTTTTCTTCGCCCAACAATGTACAACATTTTGAAGACCATCGGATGATTATTAATCGTCGCACTAATTGTCGGGGCATTTCAAAAAAGTTTGGGGAACTGCCAAAGGTTACTGGCGATCTGTTAATAAATTGATTATTCATTGTCATCAGGTCGAGGATCAACAGGGGAGGAGCTTAATTTAGTCAAAGTACCTGCAACCGCCAACGAAATGCATGCTTCGAGCAGTAACGAGAAGTTCTTCTCGACAGAAAAGACACCGGGTGAAGGTGGGGTTGAAAGTCAACTTCTAACTAAAATGTCTTCAACGTTTACTGAATCCTCCACAAGTCATACAACTATGAAAAAAGAGTACGTCTCCTCCACGAGTTCATCCACATTGTCCTCAACTGGACACCAGCCTACTGGTTCTTGTTTGAAGAAAACATCGCAGAGTTCGGAATACGCCACGACGCAAAATGGAGGTCCTCCTGTTAGACAGGTCAGTTAAAATTTAAAATTGTTTAATTTTAAAAAGAATGTCATGTCCCTTGAGGTTGAGTTTGATTTTATTTGATTTTTTTCAGTCTCATAAAGTGGAAGAGTACGAATGTATCCAAGGTATTCCTGGAGAAACGAGACAAGAGAAAACAACAGTTGTTGTCACACAAGATGAAGAAGTTACGAAGAAAAAGCCGGCAAGAAAATCCACCATACCACGATTCGTATCCCCGCTTACTGGAATGATAGTCGATCAGGGTAGCAATGTTATCTTAGCAGGAATCATCGATGGTGCGCATTCTCATTGATTTACACACAACTTCGTTTTTGCTTTCACGTGGCAGTTAAAATAGTTTAATCATTTTTTTCGTGTAGGATTTCCCCAGCCGACAGTATCCTGGACGAAAAATAATAAAGAGCTGAGATCAAGAGAAAGTGCTAAAATTTCTTGTGACCATAATCATGTTTGTCTTGAACTGAAAGATGTTGGGGTCAAGGATGCTGGAAGATACACCTGTACTATAACCAACGAAGTCGGGACGGCTAGTAGCACTGCTGATCTTGTTGTAAAAAGTAAATTTCGTAGAGTAGATAATTTTTTGTAAAAATGAATAGTTGATTAGATCGTCTTTATTGATCTGATTATTTTCTGATGTGATTGCAACTTTGATTTTACTTTAGAAACAATTTTTCCGCCCGTTTTTGGAAGACGTTTACAAGCACAAGTGGTAAAGCGAGGAGAAAGAGTCATTATGGAAGTGGAAATAACTGGTACGCCGGAACCGACTGTAACATGGTACAAAGATGACATTCAAATTTTCGAAAGACCCGATGTACGAATGAAACAACAGGGAAACTGTTATCTTCTGCTTATTGACCGAGGTTAATATGATTGATTCATTTAATGAAATGAAATGGGAAAGTTCAGTAAGATTTTGATTTTTAAATTTATTAATTTTATGATTTTTCAGCTCAAAAGGAGCATGCAGGCAAATATATGGTCCGTGCTACTAATTCTGGAGGAGAAGCTCAAAGTATTGCTGATTTTGCCGTGTTCGAACCAATTCCCGACACTATGGTTGAAGTACACAAAACACTGGTGTCCGAAAACATAAAAGATAAAAAAGTAGAAGAGGTTAGTGAGATTAATAAGATATTAATTCAGTCTTGTTAGAATATATATTATTTGTACGAATTAATTTGTCATTAAAACTTGATCTTCCGCAATAGCCGGACGGAAAGAAAGGAGAAGTACCGTCGTCAAATTTAACTACGCAGCACATTACGACTACCATGATCCAACCAAGTGCTGAACTTAAAACACCGTTCCCTTCTCACTCCTCGTTCTCCTCTATTAGAACCCTTCGTTCTGAAACAGTTGAGAGACCTGGCGCAGAAGAAACAAGAGCATCCAGATCTGAAACTAGGTCATCCACTGTTGAATCTCATCGCAGCGAAACTAAATCCGAACAGAAATTCCATATGAAATTGGAACACCAAACACCGGATCTGTTCGGGAAAGCCGACGAACCTGTAGGAGGTAGAACAACCACCACCGAAGTTAAGAAGGAAGTTTTCAAGGACGGGAAGACTTTTGAAGAAGAATCAAAAACGGTGAAGCAGGAATCTATCAAGGAGATCATTGAAAACGAAAACATAGAGACCAGCACGGTGGCGAGAAAAGATGCGTTGAGTTTCTTTGAGTCGATGTCAAAGGGAGGTGGTGACATAACGCTACCCAAGGGACCGAAAGAGATGATCAAACTCACTGAAGACGAAGAAGAAAGTCGAGGATGCGACGTCAAAGTGGACAAGCTTACAAAAAATTATGAGAAAACCACGAAATTTGACAATCTGACAAGCAGCGAGCGACCAACGATTCCAGAGGCAAGGAAAAAAGCTGTGCAGGACATATTTAACAGGTTTGAGCAGACTTCGTCCACTTCCCGAGGTGTTGAGAACAATTTGATTGAGTTTCCTTATGAGGGATACAAGCTACCACGCTTGGATGTCAAACGTACAATACTAGAGGACGTAACAGCTTCCGGCTCTCCTATTCATGGAACGTTAACTATCTCGAAACTAGCTGCCCAATCTGAAAGTGCAGAAGCTATGCTCAAGGGCTTCAATCTTGTACCAGAGCCACCACCGGAGATAGCTTACGCCCCAAAACCAGAAACCCCAGATGCGGCGAAAAAAAAACGACCTGACATCTCCGTGAAGGCGAGACAGCTTCAAGAATCATTTGACAAGAGTATATCCCCGATTGACGCACCCGTCGGTGGTGTGAAGCTTTTTCCCACATCACCTGCTCCCAAACCAGAACCCAAGTTTGTTCCCCCGCCTGCTTTCAAGAAACCATGTTCCATTCCACCACCATTCGAATTAGATTCTTCATCAATGAAATCCGAAAAGTGTTTTGATTCTACGTCACATTATATGTACAGTTCCGAGTCAAAACCATCCGCAGATGGCATCGCGATGGACAAATCGTGGTCGCGCGCAGGTTCCGACAGTCGAAAATCTTGGCCACCTGCGCAAGAAACCACGAAGACTTATTCAGACAAACAGGAATGGATTCTGCCCGAACAGGATTTCAAAACATCGTCGCACGAAGTTCACCAGGACGTCAAAGTTTCGCCGTCTGGGATGGTAACCAAGACCAACATTGAATCATCTAACACATTGGAACAAAAAGCTTGGTGCTCCAAGCATGATACCACAATAGAAAAGACGATTTTAACGCCGCCTCCCCAAAAACCCGACCCAATCATGTACAATGCCGAGACAATAAAAGTCGGTCACACAGTAAATACAATTGAAGAAAAGATGATGACCGAAAAGTACACTTCAGAGTGCGATATTAAAAAAGTAGAAACTGTAGAGAAAAGTGTTTTGGATATGACAGAGAGCAAGTCCAAGCAATGGCCCGAATCGAGCGAACTTAAAGCTCCACGTCTCGTTAAAAGTGCAAATGAGATGCAGAAACCAGTCGTTCAGTTGTATCATTCAGCAGAACCTCCACTGGTACCGGGATCTCCACCGAAAATTCTGTACGCCTCTGGTCCAACAGTCCAAGAGAGCAAGATTGAAAAGATAGAAAGAACTATGGAAATGTCCCTAGATCATCAGCCAGCAAAAATTCCACCTGGCAGTGTCAGAACATTACCGTCCCTCCCGAAAAAGAAAGAGCCAGTCGCACCGTTCAAACCTTGCCCTGTCAGACAACCAGCAAAGTACACGAAAACAAGCATGTACAGTGAAAGTGAATACGAATCGGATTTTGATAACAGGTCCAGACAACAGGACAATCTGGAAGAGTTCGGATTTCGTAGTGTGAGGGCACCAGTTCCGGTGCCACCAAGACCCAAATCCACTGAACCGGAACCCTTGCCTCCATCACATTTCGAAATTCCACCTGCCCATCTCACTGGTCCTAGTCGTCCAACCGTTGTGGATGACCAGAAGAAAAAGAAATTTTCCAAACATGAAAAAGATATCAAGCAGAGGTACAGCATGAGTTACGAACCGGAACCGGTTCTGAAACCGGGTTCTCCACCAATCTACGTTCAGCCGGCGAAGAGCAAATGTTTGCAGCAAGAAAGCGGGTACATGGCGGACACTGAGGAACAGATGCAAAAGAGCGACAATTTTTCGCGACAAGAAAAATTTTCGAAGTCGTACTCTTCGTTCTCTGAAAGTTGTTCGATGCAAAATGAGATGAGTCAAAAGAAGGACGTCTTGATGACTCCCACACCGTTTACTCAATCGATTCCACGCACCAGTGTTCAGCAAAGTAGTTTCGTTGAAAAGCAAAGTACCAGCCCGAGCAATCGGATCAAGTCGACAAAGGTTTGCGAAAGTTGCTGGATTTCGGTGTGTTATAATTCAGAGCCTGTTTGCGAATAACATTACAATGCAAGGACTCGACTGTTCATCTAGTTTTACAACTATGATTTTCATTTTCAGCACTAGAAAAATTTTAATTTTTGTTTGTTTCATTGTGAGCAACTAAACATTGATATGACTGGTTTGTGCCGACCACAAAACTTTGTATCGACGCTATTAGAAATATCTCATTACATTATTCAATTTTTTATTATTTTGACATTGAACATTTTTCAGCATGTGTGTATTTGTATGTCATCTAACTTGATATTTATCAATAATAGTCAATTACTTTGGCTAGACAAGTAAATTTTGGTACTTGAAATAATAAAATTAAACAAATAACAATGGTTAGTAATGGATATGTATTTTTTCAGGAATTTTCACAAATGGAACGATGGAAATCGACGTCAAGGTCGGAAGCATACGACTCGAGGAAATCTATGCAATCATCTCTTAGTCCTTCAAAATTCGTGAAAAGCGAATTTCGGGAAAGCGATTACGAGAGTGATTACGACAGCAGAGTGCCAAAAGTTTGGAAATCACGTGGATCCGATTCGGAGGAGCGTTATTTCAAGTCCGTGAAGTCGAGCATAAGTGGAACAGGTAAAGTTTGATCGGACAATGATAAGATGCACCGTTTCGCTGATGCTTTTCTACTTCAAGCTTCTTTTTTCAGCTTATTTTGTAAGATCTAAGGCAAAGGTTAACTACTTACCTTAAAGCTTTTTCACAACAGTTTTCCTCTAATCCTTGCTTCATCTCGCTTTTCTTCGCTTTCCCACAACCGTTATTTCTTATCAACCGCTTCATCTTATTAGAGATTCTCAATAATGCAGGTACAAATTTCTATTTACCACACATTCAGGATTTTATTCTGAAATTTTCATCTGATATACTAAAAACTACGATAACACATTGATGAGATATTGATGAAATAAGATACAGCTGAAAAATTAAAAAAATCATGTGCTTTGTTTTTGGAAACCGCCATTTTGACGACAAAACTACAAAATGGTGATGAAATACTTGAGATCTGATATCAAAAGTTTATGCGCATCTTTTTTTAACAATAGCAGAAACACTAAACATGCACAGTCTCGCTTTCAACTTGATGATTTGTGTAAAATCAATGAAAGAAATGTATGAAGAAAATTAATTTGCACGTATAGGTAAACCACGTCCAAGCTCAATGACTGAATTAAGTTTTGTGAAACCGTATGATAGTTCAGTGAAAAAAGACGTCTGTGAGGAACGAAAAAAGACGGTTCTGTTGCCTGGTTCTCCTCCGGAAATTGCGTACGCCCCTCCACAAAGAAGTTACTACGAAGGTAGATCCAGCGAACCTATTCACAACGCCAATACGATTGGTACCGAAACGAAAAAAATTGTACGAATGGACGAATCGACCGAAAATACAAGACGGATTTTCACTGTCCAACAGACCAGTCGAGTTATTAAGTTTAGGGACGAACAAAATGAAACGTCGAAACAGAAAAACTTTTACCAAGTTCCTACCCCAACGAAATTCGTTCAAGGCAATTTCACTGAGTCGGATTATGAGACTGATGTCGATTCGAGTAGAATCAAATCGCGTTGGACGCCGGCCGACAGTGATACCGAAGAACCACGATACAGGACAGTGCAACCACCGAAACCCAGATCGAAACCGAGCGAGAAAAAACCCATGCCTATAATCACCATGCCGAGCGAATCAGAAACTGATAATGAAAAAAGATTCAGACGCAGTCAATATGAGGAACAAATTTTAAAACCTGGGTCACCGCCTCAGTATGGATACATCAAAGGACATGATATCAAGCAAGATGCAAATCGTAAGACATCATTTTTTATCATTATCATTTTTTAATGAGTTTTTTTTATTTGCGACGGATTTTAATGTCTGAAATTAAATTAGAACATTTTTATCAATTCTAATTGATATACAGTGTACAATACATTACTTGAGTAATAAAAACATAAAAATTGAGTTTTTCAATTTCAACAGCGACTTTACATTCCGACGCATAATTATAATTTTTTGTATTATTAATTCATACAGTTTAGATTTGATTTTTCATTGTCACACTTCATTTCATTTCACCCCTTTAGACTTGGCGACAAAACACATGAGTGACATGACAACCAGCTTCAAGTCGAAATCTGAAAAATTCGTTCAAGACATCCAATTAGATCTACAGAAAAAGAACAAACCAATATTAAAACAATCATCTGGCGATGTAACAATTAGGAACGGTAACAAATCACAAACATACCGGGAAGAATCACGAGACGTTCAGTATGGTAAATTTCACCAACTTTTCTTCTTACTTTTAATGTTTAAGTTTGTTTACGCTACGCCTCCAAAGAGTAGTAATTACGAAAAGTCATTTTTCTTCAACTTTCTGTTTGTTGGAGACATACTACAAAATGAGGCGATGCTCACTCAAAATGTGTATTAAGGGGATTGGCAACCGAAATGGCTATTTTGGTCCATTTTTGTTTAGGCCCCCCTTCAACAATCTGCATATAAAAACCCGAAAAAAAATCAATTATTTATCGTTAATTAACAAAAATTTACTGAAAAACCACCATTGAAATGCTCCTGGGCGCTCAAATTTCAATAATTTTAATTGTAGACAATTAAATTCCGAATATTAAAAAAAAAGTGAGAAGTAAATCCGAAAGTAAAAACAGATTAAAAATTTTCACTTCCAAATCATCCGCCTGAGTACTGATAATTGTTATCATTAATTGTATCAACTTTTATCAACTTTTAAAATTTTTTTGAAAAAATACTATATGAAAGAGAATCTATCAAAGTAATAGAAAATGCAATACAAATTTTTTACATTTTTTTTATAATTTTTGTTATTTTTGGGTTGCAAGTCCCCTTAATCACTTTTAGTTGGGTAAATCAAAAAATAATAAACAATATTATACAATATAAAAATTATTTTTTTTTATTTTACTTTGTCACATCCATAGCGATAACAAGGATACATTTGGTATGTGAAAAACAATCAAATCAATGAAAAACCACCTCGCTCTAATTGTAATCATGTACATTAATCATTTCTTCATCTGATCATTCCCATTGCACTTAACTTAGGAACCAAACACATTGATCCAGAAACTGGATTGATCTACTTCAAGTATGATTTTGGATACGAATTTGGAATCGTACTACCTGGTGAAGGAAAAAAAGCAGCATATAGCAGCACGAAGTTAACCCAAGGACATCAGCGTCGAGCTAGCGACATTGATGTTCCAATAATTCACGAATTCTCAACGAAGAAAGAGAACGGATTTGCTCGGTCGACTCCGCTTTCGGCACCCTCCACCTTGAACCGTCGAAATTTGTATAAACCCAAACAGTACGGGGGGATGTCAAAGTCTGTAAAATGGGAGCAGACTTCTGAAAGCGAGTTCTCAGAACTTGAGGACGTTCGCGGAAAAAAGCATCAGCAGGGCTATTCCGCGCCTCCGAATTTGCTAATCCCTGTAACGTCGCCTAAGTGGGACCAAACCACGTCAACTCCGGTTTCATTGAGCCCGAGTTTTCCAAGTTTGAGTCCGCGTCCTAGCAGTGTTTGTACCGGGCCACCGAGCAACATTGAATCCACAGGTATTCATTCATCCAAGGGATCGGCATCAACGCTAGCTCGACAATTTTGCTTCGCAGGCTTTGATTATGCTTGTTGTCATTGTTAGTTTATTTTAAACAGCTGAACTATGATTGCTTAACTCGTCTAGTTGAATATAGTTTCTTATCTTTTAGGTACCAGCCACACCAAGGTCGCATTGATTTAAATAAAATAATTTAAATCAATAAAATCAAAGAAATCGAATTAACGAACAAAAAAATATATTTTGTATTTTTTTAATACAAATCTGTTTTGTGAGTTCGGAAAAATCAATCTTTTTTAATTATTATTTTCTTGAACACTAAAAATATACAAATTACACTTTTGCAAATTGTAATAAAAAACGTGATGACATATTACAAATAAAAAAATGATTATTGAAAATCAATTTATAAGTTTACTTTGATAATACATCTTTCGTTAATTGATATTTATTATTTTGTATTGAAATTCACACGAATCATACTAAGTACAACTCGTAAACGACTTTACACAGCAATTTTTTCAATAACATTATTAAAACTGTAAATATGAGTTGTATAAAACGATTTACTAATGTTGCAAGGTAGCAAAAAAGTGAATTATATAATGATTCAGCAAATCAAGCGACTGAAAAAATTAACGAAAATTAACTTCACGACGCTCAAATGGAATTTAAGTTGGCGCCATGTGTGATTATTTTTTAGTTATACTACTTCATTTTTTGGCGTCTTACTATTTTATTCTTCTGTAACTATAAGTTTTGTTACGTCTGTCTGTTTTTCAGCTTGAACATTGTCTCAGTTGTACTTTCATAGTATGAGACATATAGTTATAACTTTTTTTAGTCGAATTTACTATTTTCAGAATATTTAAATAATCAGTTGAACTTTTCGCAGGTTCGCCATGGCCTTCTGATAACGGCGTTCATGCTGAGAAAGAAATAATACAACCGTACCTTGATGTCCATCCTAAAAAAGCTCCTTTATTTATTACAGTAAGTTGACGGATACAAATTCAACTTCCACTTTTACAATATTTTCTTTGCATAATTAACTGGCTTTTACATTTTATAGCCGCTTCGTGATATAGCTTCAATAAATGGGCAATCAGCGCGTTTTGAATGTATCGTGCAAGCTGAACCACAACCGAATATCATTTGGGCAAAAAATGGCAGAATATTGGAAAATTCTGAGGATTGTGAAATCCAATACAGAAATGGAGTTTGTCGACTTACTTTGCTTCGAACGTATCCAGGTATAATTTTTTTAAAACAATTTATTTAGATTATTATTAGAATGAAAATATTATTACGTGTTTGATTCGATCTAAATTTAAAGTGTTTAATGCTCAAACCATTTTAATGTATTTTTAGATGATGCCGGTACATACGCATGCACAGCAACAAACAGTTTAGGCTCGAGTACAACATCTGCGACATTGGCAGTCCCAGGTAACAGAAGATCATTATATGGAGTATGAAGGGATAAGAAATTTAACTGGTGAAGGTGCTTAAACCTACATGTTAGCACGAAGGTGATGGGAAATTGGCGGTATCGCTTGAAATTGATTGAATAACGTTTGAAATATCAGCGAAATCGCAAACTATTCACTCATCAATATATTCCTCGCATCATCAGAAAGTTCCAACTATCAATTAGCACAATTCATGAGCAAAAATTATTTTAATTTTTACCATACGCATTTGAAGGAAATTAAACTTTGTATAAAAAGCTAAAGTTGGAAACTCTGAGTAATACTCTGAAGTTATTTTTGCGTGTAAAAGAAAAAATTCATGCAAGTTTCTGTATGCATTTTTGATGATTATTTAAGAACGTTTTACGTCTGGCTGTTGAGTCAACTTTGTATTACTGCTTTAAGATATCGAATTCCTATTATCAAAACCTATTTGTACATATTAAGTAAGTTATGTACACATTGATACATGTGCATTTCCGTTTCATCACTGTTTCAATTTGCGATCCAAAAAAAAAAAAACGAACAAATGAACAATATGCATAATTCAAGACTTTTCTCTACATTTCTATATATGTTTCTGTTTTTGCAAATGCAACTCTAGTCATTGTTATGTTACAATTGTATAATTTGTTGGAAAAAACTTTGCTTATGTTACATATCTTAAAAACATGATATTAGTTAGGCGATGCTTGAAACACTTTTCAAAAATAATGTTGATATTTTGTTTACCTGAACTTAACAATTTGTCAATTTGATATTACCAAAAAGCTATATTTGTTTCTTTGCTTTATACGTTTTATTAGTATATTCAATAAACTTTTATAAATAAAATTAAAAAGCGACAATATATAAAAAAAATTGTGTGTTGAATTGACATTATTGGTAGTTTTTGAGGTAATCGAAATTGTTATTAATAAATGATCATATCTTGGATGAAATGAGGAAAATCGAGAAATTTGATTGTGGTATAGTCGGTTATTATTAACATTGCTTACAAGGCTTGGGTGTACCGAAATTAAAAAAATGCAATCAATAATGCACGAAATGTATATTGTCACGTAGAATATAATGAACAAATGTATTCTTTTCATACAACTGTCACAGCTATTATACTTATTACATCAACAAAATACACCATGGATTATTATGTGTAAATAAATGTGTGCATCCTTTAAAACGCTCTGTCTAAACCGGTGTTTCTTCTATCTTCCTTCTTCGTTATTCTACTCTTTCTTTTGCTCAATGATTAACGATATACATTTTTAAGTATAATAAAATTCATCATCGAATATTTATTCTTTAACAAAATCTAAATTCGCACTTTGTAAAAAACGTTTTGATAATAAAAAATAGTAATTTGTTCATTAAAATTTGAAGAATTTTTATACAAAATCAAATGATTCAATTCTTGTATTAACGGAAGCTACGTCATCGATCGATCCTGGTATAATCCACAAATAAGTAATTTGAACAACATATCGTCAAAGGTAAAGTTATGATGAAAACTAACGAAAAAATTAAATTTGATGGTGATATTTTTTATTTTTATTTATTGAAATTTACTGTGACAAGAATAAATGATTTTGACTGCACGCGCATTTATTGGTACTAATAAATTTGCTACTCTGGTTTTATGGTTCTGTTTTGTTTATAACTATGATAGTAAATGCAATTTATATATAATATCTAACAAACTGAAGTGTCTAACAAAATTGTAACAATTTATTTTATTGCATTATATTACTAAATAAAATGTCTTACACCATTTTAGCCTAGGTCGATGCTTTGATTGAATTTTTGAATCGACATAATTATACATTAGCTATATTATTATTAATGGTATGAATTATAACATTTTATAATTGGATTTTTGATTGCAACGTAAGTATATATTTGATGAAAACCTTAGGTAGAACCTTAGATTTTTCTCAAAACGAAAATTCTACTTATAATATGACACATTTTTTTATTTGCAAAAAGAAAAAGATAAATTTCTTTCAACGTAATCATTTGGCGTGAAAGATACAGATTTGGAATTTTAGTTTTCTTTCAAGGAACAGAAATTTTACTTTTTCTACAAGAGATGAAGAAACATTTTTTAAAACTCTTTAAGACGGATTTTGTTTTTTTTAAAGTTTGCGTGCCAGATAAGAAATTGTCCCTCCGGTCATTTTATTTTTACCCTTGATGACTGTAATTATTGCAAATTTGTGTTCGCATTATGAGACAAACATAAAAAAATTTGTATGAAAAATTGCGAGGTTAAATAAGAACGATATAGACAGCTGCTGGTGGAGCATAAAAATAGACTGTAACGTAATCTGAAAGTAGTTCGAAAAGAATTACATGACTTACTATAAATAAAATAAAGAACGATTCATTTTTCAGCTATAGTCTAACCCAAAGATCCGTCGATTGCGTTAATATTAGCCCAGCCGCTTCTTTAACAATTCGTTAAGAATTAATTATTCGGCACTGAATAATGCTCGGTCAAATAGTGAGACTTTTGGCAATACTATACGCTAACTTTCGGAATAGCTACGGAAATAACTGATTTATATTTATACCCCTCTAGCATATTTTTGAGATGATTTGAGAGTGTTTGATTTTGATTATTTTTTATTATGATATTACTCCATAAAATAGTATGAAATTTTTCCAGACTTTTTTCAGTGAAATTTTAGACTCCTCCTAAGTAAAATTTATATATGGCCACATAAATGTCAACATACATGTAATACAAATGTTGCTCTACATGATCATAAATGTTCTATTTATGGCATATATGTGGCTGCATATATGTTTCATATATGTCTTATAAAACAAAATTCATCTACGTGACGGTATATGGAGCTATATATGTGTTATTTATGGAGCAATATATAAATCTTTACTTAGGTTATTTAGTTATTTTTACGCATTCAACATGTTTGGCTGCTCAAAATTTATAGTATTAGAGAAACAAAACTCGAAATATATACTAAAAATGATATATATGTACATCCATAATGCGTGTAATAATACTATAAATAAATTCATTTCATCTATTGTAGTCAATAATAATATTTTAAAATGCCAAAATGTTTTTTTTATTTTGTATATTTTATTTATATAAATCAAACTATGTTGAGTTGTTTGCGAAATTGAATGTATAATCAGTTACGTTATTTTTTTATTTTTGACTCAGTAGGAGAGATGGTGTGAAAGTCGTTGATAAAAAGACTTCACCACACCCTTAAAAGTCTCTGGGGGTTATCAACACGTGGTGGTAATCTAAAATAGAATATATCTTTAAAGTGTACACTGTCAAAAATGGACACAAATAAATTCCACATCTACGAAAAGAAACTCAAAAAAAGTAATTATCATGATATTCTAAAATTTTATATTCGAATCCTATAAGAATTATATAAGTGATTCCATATGAAGAAATAGAGTTCACTTTTTGGAACGGTGCCGATACACTTTTTTCGAAAAAAAATATGTCCTTAAAATCTATATCGCTGAAATAGATATATTCAAAATCATTAAACTTCGACGATTTTTCATCAACAAAGACTTTTTAACAATACCATTTTAAAGCTTGGAACCTGTACTTTTGGATTTTCAACACAACGAAAATTAATTCTCGATACTAGAAGGCGCTAAGTGCAGTTAATTAATTTCTTTTTTTCATTTTGAAACTTGATTTCACTAACATGCAGTTAAGTTAGTTATAGTTCACTAAACTTAACTGTAGCTAAGAACATAGAAAAATTACAGAGAAAATTAATACTTATTACTAAGTATAGTATACTTAGTAATAATTAATAATTAACGAAGTGTCATATCGTCGCTCCCAAACGTCAATATTATTATTTCATGGTTCATGTAACCCGGAGAAAGATTTCAGTAGCAGTTTAAGAGTGCGCTACACATATGAAAATATTCTTTTTTATAAGTTAAAGGGAACTTTCCCGTGGAATCACCCTTATATATTTATCAAAAAGTGAACAGATAGTAAATTTTTAATAATTCATCTTTTGACTAAAAGTGATGTGTTGGTCAATACCGTGTAGACTTTTGGCAAGCACTAGAATAATTTAGTAAATAAGACAAGATAGTGTCTCTGGTCAAGATTTAAATACAAACAAACAAACAAACGTAATAACATGAATTATATGGATCTAATGAATTTGTACAATTTTTCAAAATGTGACATTGTAATAAATGTTGTATAGCTTGAACAACTCTACACTACAATGATAACATTTCGAATAAAAATCCATTTCATAAATCGAATAAAAAGGTTGGAGTAAGGAAAAAATGAGAAGCTCTTCATTTTGTGTTGCCATTGCGTGCACTAGATTGATCTATGTGTTCTTTTTTTATATTGTCAAAGAATTTATCGATAAGAATCATAATTTATTGTCAGTTGTATTTTTGGTAACGAAAGAATCGGATTGATTTTAAAAAAATTGTACGAATTCCAGTGTCAAATTTTATTTACCAGTCGTATAACTAAAAGATTGAATCATTAGTTTAGAAGCTTGCTATTCCGTGCCAGCCGAAAATAGCTAGCATCGCCATGTTCCACCTTGGTGAAGGGTGATGATTCATTCGACCTACCTTTTAACAAATATTGTATAAACATTCAACTAACAATCCAAAAATAAGAGTGAAAGTATCGGAACTAGTTGAACTGATGCCGAACATCATCCCATTTTGAATGATTATCGAAAAGCGTCTTGCGAGTAAATTTCGTTTTGTTTTCATTGCAAGTGACCTACTTGAACAAAACGTGGAAAATGTTTGTACATGCAATGTCAGGTATAACGGGTTAATTACGAAATCGTAATTCGTAATACGAAACCGAATGCAACGTCCACAACTTTAAACCATCACACTTTAGCAGTTTTGTTTGGATTTACGTTCTGTCGGCTTCTGTTCCCATTCGTTGAACTAAATTCTAGTTCCAAATTCTGAGTAAAAGGGATATTTTTGCCTTCATGAATGAACCGGTCTTTTGTAAATACTTTTGTTTTAATTATGTTATTTATTTACAAAAATTATAATTTTGGATAAAAACAATAAATTGTTCAACAAATGAGTTCGTTAATCAATTGCAAAACAAAGTGTATTCTAAATGAATGAATGTAGAATGATTGAAAAAAAATTGCAGATGATACAATAGAATACAGTAAGAAAATGTCTGAGGAAGAAATATGCACTTGATGTAGGCGGCCGGACTTTTGAGCGACCGCAGAAAAAAATCTGTAACGTCTATGTCACAACCGAACGTGTGCCTGCATTGTCACCCATTCGCTGCAGCGTGAAGATTGAAATCTAAGAATGAATAAGTCTTGAGTTTGTGCATTTAATTAGTATCAAATTACTTAATTCATATTAGCTTGAGGAAGTATAAACACGTGGAATTGTTTTTATTGGTTTGAATGGGAAAAGGGAAATTATTTTGTTGGACAAAAGTTTTTAATTGCCATGATTAGAGAATAGATTTGCATTTGGAAAAAGAAAAAAAGGTCATATGAAGGAATTATACATTTTGTCCGAGTTTATTTTGATCACAGCTCGATAGCTGAAAACACTTTGTACATATTTAAAAAATTGAATTCCTTAATTTATCAAGTTTCAGATAAAAAATGTTTGAGACTGTTTTTAATTGAAAATTTCTAATTTTCTTACACAAATTTGTCATTTTTCGTATAAAAAAATTATAGAAAAGAAAAAATCACGGGTCAATTCTGAATGTAAAATTTTAATATCTTAATTTAAATTGATACCACTCAAGGTAATCGTAAAAAGAAAAATTATGGTTTTTAATAACGTTGAAAATATTCTGATCTAACGGGGAAAAATTGTTTCGCAGATGCCAATGCCAGTGAAACTTTATAATAAGCATCATGATTGATAATGCAGCATAAAACATATAATATTTGCGTTTGATATTTTTAAGGTCAAAAATTGGATGTGCGCAATAAAGCGAATTTCTTATTAAAGTATAAACGAGGATTGACTGTATATTACTTTTGAATCACTTCTGACGATGAAGAAATGGATATTTTTGTCGCGTGCTCGACGCGTTAAGCCCGCAACGTTCCCCACCCGGATGGTTTGCATCCCGGCGCCCGAGCGATCCTCAAGATCCCGCTACCGGCTCACTCGTAATTTGCTATTCGACCGACGTCTTGGTTCAGAAAGTCTCGGGGATACTCCGGTACGACGACTCGACTTCTGCCGAATGAATCCGTGGCAGGTGTCTGTACGGATTTGTAAACGATGTATTATAAAGTAATGTAAAAAAAATAATAAAAAACAAAAAAAATAAAAAAGACAGAAAGGAGGGAAAACGAATCGCGAAGCTCGAAATAAGTTGAAGAGGAAATCGAGGTCTCGAAGTGTGAGGTCTAAAGTGTTATTGTGCTGAAAGTGCGCGAAATTGTGAATTCAAATTTAATTGGATTGTATGCCTGATCAACCATGAGGCGACAACAGTCGCAGCAGTCGCAGCAGCAGCAGCAGCAGTCTCAACAGACTGTTATGCAGCAACAACAACAGTATATGCAGCAAAGAACTGAAAGGCAAATTACAACACAACAAATCACCAGTCAACAGAGAGGTCTGTCATCCTTCATCATCATATGCGTTTTTTGCAGCGAAAAAAGAAATCAGAAGATGCAGAAATATAAGAAAATCAATCATGAAAAAAATTTGACAATTATATAAATTGATAAGGAACCATTAATGATTTGATGATTAATTATTCAATTAATCATTTTAATCAAGATTAAATTAATTATGATGGTTTTAGGATAACATAGAATAAAACGAACGAAAAAGTGAAAAAAAATTATTTTGTTATTTAAAAAATGTATAATTTACAGTTGGAAGTGACTTTCATCCCTTCCCTTCGTTAAAATATGTATCATCATAAATCATTACCCCCTCCCTATTCTGCCATAATTACGTCACAATAACCCACTTCCTACCCTTATAGTAAGCTGTTTTTAGTGGGAAATATGATAGGAAAAGCTTTGATACAATTTGTTAAATACTGTATATTTAATAAACAATGATTAGGTTTATAAATAAATTAAAATACATTCCATCAATAAATTGTTGGCATCATCATTTTATTCCTGGCTTAAAATTTCTAAAAATTCTGTCTAATAATAAAGGCTGAAAAAGTGATGATAGACAAGTTTAATTTGTGACTTAAGTTAATATTTTTATTTTATTTTTCAAACCTTTTATAGCCCTTTTATTCTTTCAAAAGACTCAATATAGACATTTTAACAAAATGTTTTCTGATTTTTGTTTGATATCTTGTAGTTAACAATTGTATTAATGGAATAATTTTATTCACAAAGCAATTTTGTTTTTTCTGTAAATTTTTCATTATTTATGGGTTTCAACTAAAAAACGCGTACTTCTAAAATAATGTCAATTTGATATACTTTTTGAAATTCGTTTCTAATAGGAAATAATATATTCATTCGTTCAGTAACAACAATATCCTAATTAACTCCTACACTATACAAATTGAGATAACTTTTTAAGCCATTCTCAATCTAGAACGTAACAATTACTACAAATACTTTTACCAGTCTAATAGAGTGGTTTTTAGTAGTCGCTTCGTTTTTGCTCAACATAGAAAACTAGAAATCAATTACTAAAAAACATTGACAGAAATTCTCGTTGAAATTAATTCATCTTTAGGATAACAGCCTAGTTAGTATAGGTGCGACCATTAACTTAACAATCTGCGTGTTTTAAGAGCTTTGTTCACCGTATCCATGACCGTGGAAGAACGGTCTAAGCGCACTCGAGCGTCCGCAGGATGATAACTGTATGGAATTATTTTTCATGTTAATATAATTTGCGTAAAAAAAGTTTCAGTAATGTATTCAACAGATTCTTTAAAAATAATCTTTTAAAAAAAAATCTCGTTTAAATTTGCTAACATTTGTTATCATTTTTGTCTAGTTTCTGTTCTGCTTGTTTTTAATATTGATTAAAGATAAGTAACTGGATGAGAATCATTTTTCTTTTTGCAGTAGAAAAATTTGTGACCTAATTTTCTAAATTTTTTTCAACTACACCCGTACTGTAAATGAATGAATTATTTTAAATAGCTTTTAATACGGGAGGAAGAAAATCAGGACGTTGTACTTAAATTTCTTCATATAGGGATATGCTGAAGACAGGTCAATGACAGATGTCGTTTGTATACATCCGTAAGTCTGACAGACGTATGAGATTTTTCTGTTGGATGCTAAATTAAATTCAAATTCGGAATAACAATTGCGTAAAACAAATTTTAATTTATTATTATAATTTTCATTATTATTAATATATTTATGAGATTTTTTTTCTAGAGTTGTTTATTGTTATACCAAATTTGATTAAGTAAAATTGATTAGTAAATCAATTAGTAATTGTTTTAAAGTTTTTTACATTCAAAAAATTTGTTTACAAGTATCGTAAATTCACCTAAATTTACGAAAAAGAAAATCATAATTATTCTCAGATTTTTCACAAAAAGTATTCAACCCAACTGAATCAGCCTTTCTAAAATAAAACGATAGAATCCCTCAGTTGTTTACTCATCATCTAGCTGATGCTGGTTTTTAAATAATTTCTTAAATGTTTTAACCAGGCATGTTTAAAAATGTGTCATGTTTTCCGCTTTAAAAAACTTAACATCGTACATAATACATCCTGTCTGATTTAACACTTTTCGTTTTCATTATTATTTTCACTCCTCAGCTATTTCTGACAGTATTTTCGATGGAAATAGATTTTTTAACATCTTGGAATTTTGTTCTTACTTACACCCACACGTTTGAGGTTATAGTTTCCGGAGATTTTTGATCGATTAATAAAATGAATAGCAAAAATTATTATTTTTACAGTACTAATTTTTTATCTGCTTTATATTTTACTGATAAACAGAGATTAAAATATTATACATGCATTATTTGGCTATTTTTAATCTATTTTTACTTAGAAACCAATCGTGCATTGAAAATAATTGTAATTGTTTTAACACGATTTAACAAAAAAGACCATAATTATTATTTTTTCTTCATGCCCATTTGTATTGTTTTAGTATCAAAGAAGTGATTCAGTTGCGATTTAAAACGAGACCATTGTGTCAAATTACTTAATTGGCACTTGTTGCTTCGCTTTAAAATTTTTATATACCAATAATACATCGCCTAAATGTATGCACAAAATCAGCTCCTACAAACTAACTGCAAAATTTGAACTGATAATATGACTTTAATGTCTTTATCACTCTAAATTTAATTCAACAATTAAATTTAATTTCAATATATTTTTATAAAATGTATCACAATTGATTAATGTCAGGTCTTTGTTCAAAAACAACAAATTTAATATAGTTCCAACTTTGTAATAATTAAAATTAAATCTGAAATGAAAAATATTTTCAGAAGTGAAAATGAAAATTTGATCAAGTTCATTGAATTTATTTATAGACAATAATTATAGAACGATTTGTTTTTATTAATTAATATACATCGCACATTGTTATTGAATACTCATGCATTGAGATAATGCCTTTTCCGTTACTGTAACAAATGTATGCTCCAGTCGTTAACATAAGTGAGGCTGAATTTCACGCATAGTGCTTAGAGAATTAATTATCTTGTCTTTAATCGCACCGATATTTTTTCTGAATGAACTTCGTAAAGTTAAATTTTCAGTATCTTGTCCACTTTAAGAGGGGTGTAATTAAAACTTGTCTACGTTGTGTTTTTGATCACTAATTTCAATTTATTCCAGTGTACAAATACGTGGCCTTGAAGATCCGCAATAATTTCCCATTGAAATTTTCTCTATATTATGACAACCAAATATTCATGGCATTTTCCCAGCTTTATTAATTCGCTGGAACCGTTGTAAATAATAATAACTGCTCTATTAATACACTCTATCGCATCATTTGTACTGCTCAAAATACGTGTATGACACACTTACTATTTGTAAAGTCTCACAATCAAACTTTGTTTCGAATTTCTCCTGTTGCGAATTTCTCCAGACTTTAAATATCAAAATTTATTTTCTGAAACTGGTTTGCTTTTATCGTTCATCATATTTTTTTGATTTTTTCTTGTTTCTTCTTTTCTTTAATAATGCAGAATAATTTTGTAATAACAATTGATTTGTGAATTAAAAAACTTAATCATTCAATTGAAAAACTAGATCAATAAACAATTATGCAAGACGAAATGAATTGAATTAGTTTTGGTAAACAAATCTAACGATTTTGGTGTCTTCATTGAAGACATTTTGTTACTTGATTTGAGTGAGCGGCAATGATAACGCAATAGGTGAATAGAGTGAAGTAAAATGAACGACGTTACAAGAAAAGAAGAAAGAAAACGATACAAGAACGTGCGAAGCCGAGTGAGACGACCGTACGTTGTAGTGCTGAGCGTTGAGTAAAGATAGTTTGCTCCAAAAATGGGTCCCAGTAACGCGATCCCATCGCACGAAAATAGTCTCCTCAGTGGTGGTCGATGTTGTTCCGCTGGTAGAAAAATATCATCGCAATATATACCCACTGTTACATTTGCCCATCATTTCACCGTTTTCTAATAAATTATATTCTAAGCTACATCATATGACGACAATTTTAAAATCAATTTTGGGCTGCTGACTTCAATCTATTTTGCAATACCTTTGCTATGTATTGTTTAAATATATACTATTCAGAAAATTCCAAACAAGAATTTTTCTGATGACATAGTGTTCGTTCTCTTGTATTTTTAATTTGTTATAAAAATTTTTATTTTCAATTTCACAAGAAAGAAAACATGTTTTTGAAGAAATGTTAAGTAAGAAGAAAATTGTTTTTTCATATAAAAATTTTAACTGCAAGATTTTTTCAAAACAATTTATACAGACATACCTTTAATGATATGAAATTTGATAAATAATCACATGCAAAAATACTTCCGTATTGAAATGACATCGGTTGACTGACCGTCAATTTTTTGTTCTGATTCCAGTGCAAGGAGAGATAGTGATGCAGACAACGCCTACGATACCTGCGTAAGTTATATTCAACGGCAATTACCGAGTCTTTATAAGTTCTGTTATCATTCAGACCAAAGGATAAAATTTCACTTTAACGTACGAGCTCATGAAATATTGATTAGTTTGTGATTATTTTTTCTCAAAAAAAAAAAAAAAAATAAAAAATAAATAAATTTACAAACAGTTTCTATTTTCTGTAGGGTAAAATTGTTCATTTACAATGTTCAATTTTGTTTTTAATTGCAATCATTTGATTAAATCAATAAAATAAAAGAATAATATAAAAAAAGTATAAAAAATATATATAAGTAAAGGTTTTTTAAAACTAACCATGATTAAAAACATTCAGTTTTAGTGGTCGACCAGGCGATCCATCACCTCCAGTCTTTGAACAGATCTTTGAAAATGCGAGGTTCGCGCAAGGTGGAAATGCCATATTTGAGGGACGCGTTCGAGGAAATCCTAAGCCGACAGTCACTTGGACCCACAAAGGCCAGCCTCTCTTTGCAAACAACAAAGTTCGAATGTCATACGACGATAGAACAGGAGTTGTCAAGCTTCAGATCAATCAGATAGGTCCTGGTGATGAAGGAGAATACACTTGCAGTGCAAAAAATCAATATGGTCAGTAAACAATCATGAAAACAAAATTGTTTTTGCTATTATAGCGAAATAATAAATAAACGATTTTCTTTCAGGTGAAGGGATATGCTCAGTGTACATTCAACCTGAAGGTTTTGGTACACAACCCCAGCGACAGATGGGTTACAGGCAAGAGATGTCCCAATCTTTCCAAACGACTGAACAAAAATCAGGAGGACAAACTTTCAAGCAGCGTTATCAGCAGCAATCCGTTGAACGTAAAAATTATGTCAATGGATCTTCCTCAGAAGATTTCAAAGTAAATATTATTGTCCTCAATAATTAAAAAAAAGTTATTTAAAAAAAAAGAATCAAGTTTTTAAATTGATTAAAGTGTAATTAAACAAATCCGTTTTTAATGAATATGTTTGTTTGTTTCCACAGGTGGACACTTTTGAATACAGAATTTTGCGAGAAACTGAATACCGCGAGTCCGTTACCCGTAGATACGTCGGAGAAAGTGATTCGCAAATCTCAACAGTCGTGGATCGAAGTCTGGGACCAGTTGCACCTCCTCAGATCCCACAGAAGCCGCGGAGTTCAAAGTTGTTGGAAGGATCAGACGCGATTTTCAGTGCGAAGGTATCCGGAAACCCGAAGCCACGGGTTACCTGGTTCAAGAACGGCCAAAGGATAAGCGCAAACGAGAAATACGAGATGACTCGTTCGAACCAGCAGGCAACCATGAAGATTAAGAACGTTGCGGCCAACGACACCGGTCACTATTCTCTGCTGGTTGAAAATCCGCAAGGTTGCACCGTCAGTTCTGCTTACTTAGCGGTGGAGGCCGGCGACCAGGTTGATAACGTGGTGCCAAGTTCGATGCACCAGCAGCTCACGATGAAAGCTTCGCATATGGAAGTGATAACTCAGGATTATAACTCAGGCGCGACTAAGGAGATTGAGGAGAGGGAAAAGGTCCTGGCGCCCAACTTTATTCGCAAGTGCACCGATCGCGATGTCACCGAAGGAAAGATGACAAGATTCGACTGTCGCGTTACCGGTCGTCCTTATCCGGAGGTGACCTGGTACATCAACAGCTACCCGGTTACCAACGATTCGACTCACAAAATTTTGGTCAACGAATCTGGAAGCAACTCTCTCATGATTACGAATGTCAGCCGATCAGATTCTGGACTTGTAACATGCGTAGCCAGAAACAAAGCTGGAGAGACATCGTTCCAATGTAATTTGAATGTCATCGAAAAGGAACAAGTCGTTGCACCGAAATTTGTCGAACGGTTCACAACGACAAGTGTGAAGGAAGGCGAACCGGTTGTGTTCACAGCAAGAGCAGTTGGTACGCCAACTCCACGAATCACTTGGCAGAAGGTATTACTACGCTTTTACTGCTCGATTTTTTACTCTTTTTGATTCACGTAAAATCTTAGGTCCGCAAAAAAACCTGTAAAATATTATATAAGATCTCAGCTTGAGAAAACTGTGGTTTTATTTGACTTGACAGTTATATTTATTTGTCACAGGATGGAACTGCGATATCGCCCGGCCCCGACGTGCGTATATCGACGGATGGCAGTGGAGCCTCAACTTTAGATATACCAAGAGCAACATTTTCGGACGCTGCTTGGTACCAGTGTACGGCGCAAAACACAGCTGGCTCCACTGCCACTCGAGCCCGACTTTTTGTTGAAACACCCAAAGGCCCGACACCGGAACCAAGACGTTTACATTTACCTCGACCCACGAAAATCATCGAACCAGAGTAATGATCATCCTGACGTTATTTCATTGAAAAATGTTTCTTTAATTCTAAAAAGTATATTGTTTGATTGTTGTGAATTACAAAAAAAATATTTCGCAGACCATCACCTGGCCCAGAAGTTATATATCTCAAACATATCGAACGGGCAAAGCCTTATGCACGTCCTCAAGAGGAGGATCGAATCTATCCACCTCCTCGATTCATTGTTCATTTACGAGATGCCAGCCAAATTGAGGGCGGACGTGTACACTTCGAAGCCAGAATCGAACCGGTAGGAGATTCTACGATGAAAGTAGAATGGTTTGTCAATGGCAGAGCTTTGGATGCAAGTGAGTACATGTCTTCTGACTATGTCTAAAAATTTTAAAGCTTTTTATGTTAAAAATCAAATCAAAATTATGTTACAAAATAATTCTTTTAAATTAATTTGTAGACCGAAAATTAAGAAGGATTTTTTTTCAGGCTCACGAGCTACTTCTGTCTTCCGTTTTGGATTCATTTCTTTAGACTTGATCAGCATTGTTTTACATGATAGCGGTGAATACGTCTGTCGAATAAGCAATGCTGCAGGAGTAGCTGAATCTCGTGCCAATCTCAGCGTGACACGTAAGCAATAATAGAAAAATAAAATGTTGTTTTACTTTTGTCAAACCGTCAATTTATTTGGCTGAACAAAATTATGATGATGATTTTAGCTCGTGCGACAATCGAACAAACGAGCCAACACCCCGACAGTCTCCGATATATCCAGCAGCTTGAGGATTACAGCAAGTACCAAAGGCAGGAGAACGTGGAGGAGACATCTTCACAGCGACCGGTCTTCATCCGGCAACTCCAAGATCAAGGTGAACTGCAGGAAGGACGCAACGCTCATTTTGAAGCGCAGCTCGTTCCTGTCAGCGATCCGACGATGAGAGTGGAGTGGTCTAAGGATGGAAGGCCTATTACAGCGAGTAAGTTCAAAATTTGTCAAAATAATACGAAGATAAAATGAACATCGAGGAACTGTATTTTATTTTGTCTTGTAGGTTCAAGAATAACAACCATCTTCAACTTCGGATACGTCTCACTTAACATTTTGCACCTACGGGTTGAAGATGCTGGAACTTACACAGTTCGCGCTGTAAATCGCTTGGGAGATGCCATCAGCTCCGCGTCTCTCCGTGTCTTTGGTATTTATTTTTTGAATTTCTTTATATTTATTTTAATTATCATCTTAAGTCCTTGTTAATCAAGAAATCGAAATGATAATTGCTACATTTCAGCACGTACGAGCGTTACTGGAGATCTAGGAATACCTGAGCAGCAGAGGTATATCGAAGCTGCCGAGGAGTTGGAAGCTTATCAACACGCTGCACACAAAAACTACGTGAAAGAACAACCTGAAATGATGATCCCACCGGAATTCAAATCACCCATTAAAGATCAAATCAATATTCGCGAGGGCGGATTTGCTCATTACGAGGCTAGACTAGAACCAATCGGCGACGCCAATCTTCACGTTGAATGGCTTAAAGATGGTCGCCCCGTTGAAGCTAGTACGTTTAAATTATTTTAACATTCATTTTAATTTCTTATTTTGAGATTTTATATTAATTGAACAATTTGTTCCTATAGGTTCACGTATAACGACCTTCTTCAATTTCGGTTACGTTGCATTAACAATAAAATACGTAACCATTCACGATGTCGGTATTTACACTTGTCGTGCTTACAACCGAGCTGGCGAAGCTCACACAAGTGCTCAACTAAGTGTGATCAGCAAGGACGATATTATATACGACAGTCAACACCCATCAGGATTGCAGAAAATTCAATCATTGGAGGATTCTTCTCGCTACACAAGGAAAACCGAAGAAGAGACCAGGACGACTCAACCGCCGCGATTTTTGGGTCCACTGAAAGGAACAAACAAAATAGTCGAAGGCCAAAGAGCCCACTTCGAGGCTCGCGTGGAGCCTCAGAATGATCTGACCATGAAGATCGAGTGGTACCACAATGGTAAACCCATCACGGCAGCCAATAGAACTCAAACTTATCATGACTTTGGGTACGTTGCCATTGACATTGTTCAGGTACGTTCTGAAGACGCTGGAACGTACACTGTTGTTGCTAGAAATGCTATGGGTGAGGCCCAGCTTTCCGCTACGATGATCGTTGAAAGTAAGTATACGATTGATTTTGGAAGGAAAAATTTTTTTTCTCTTTCATGCCAACTTTTTTGTTCTTGTATTTTCATAAATTTGATTCTAACGGTACGATGTGTTGCAGCTCGATCAAGCATTGACACCAGCAGCATGCACAGAGGTGCGTTCGAGAAGACACGACGTTTCGAAGGTTCTGATTTTGTCGAGCCGCAGTATCATATCGAGGAGATATCCAAATCAAAACCCATCTTCACTCAACCTCTGAACGATCCAAAACCCATGAGCGAGGGTAAAAACATACATCTGGAGTGTCGACTGGAACCCATGGGTGACCCAACGATGAGAGTCGAGTGGTTCCACAACGGACACCCCGTTACTGTTGGGTCAAGGTTCCGAACCTACTACGATTTCGGTTACGTGGCTCTAGATATCATTCACGCCACTGCTCTTGATTCTGGCGAGTACACGGTCAGAGCAACGAACCATCTTGGAAGTGCCCACACGTCTGCTTGCGTGCGCGTCATCGGTCGATCAGACATCGTCACCGACACTCAGAACGAACAGTCCCTAGAACAGATCCAGATGCTGGAGGATGCCTCGCGGTACAGAAGAACACAGCAGGAGGAAGTGATGGTGGAGCAACCGCCGCAGTTCACACGTCCTCTGCATAACATCGAGACGGTTGAACTGACCAACGTTCACATGGAGTGCCGATTGCAGCCAGTCGGCGACGCGACAATGAAGGTCGACTGGTTCGTCAACGGTCGTCCGGTCAAAACCGGTCACCGTTTCAGACCGTCGTATGAATTCGACTACGTCGCTTTGGACATCCTCGGCGTTTACCCAGAGGATTCCGGCGTGTACACATGCCAAGCTCGCAACCAGCTTGGCGAGGCAGTCACCTCTTGTTCCGTGCGAGTTCACGCGAAGAAAGACCTGCTGCTAGAGTCCCAAAATCCCGAAGGACTTGAGAAGATACACTATCTCGAAGACAGTTCCAAATATAAACGAAACGAACTTGTCGACGAGGTTGTTAACGTGAAGCCTAAATTTGTGACGAAACCAAAGAATCAGGAGAACTTACGGGAAGGCCAACATGCTCATTTTGAATGCAAACTGGAACCAGTTACCGATTCCCATCTCAAAGTGGAGTGGTTCAAGAATGGACGTCCAGTAACGATAGGTAAGCGCATCAGAGATGCAAATTTATTTGGCTAGATGAGTTAATTTAGATAAGATGTGTAACAATTTTTGTTTATTTTCCAGGACACCGCTTCCGTCCCATTCACGACTTTGGATACGTGGCTCTGGATGTGATCGATCTGATTGCTGAAGATACCGGCACCTACACATGCCGCGCTGTCAACTTGGCGGGAAGCGATGAAGTTCATTGTGCCTTGTCCTGTCGTCCAACATCTCAAATCTTGACTGACACACAGAACGAAAGCGGATTGGAACAAATTCATTACTTAGAAGATAGGACCAAGTATCATAGACAGGAGGTGATTGATGAAACCACCACCCAAGCTCCAATTTTCACCGCTTCATTGAACAATGTAGAGATCAAAGAAGGGCAAAGAGCTCACTTCGAATGCCGGCTGATACCAGTTTCAGATGCTACTATGAAGGTTGAATGGTTCCATAATAACAAACCAGTCAAAGCGGGATCCAGATTCGTGGAGACCAACAGTTTTGGATTCGTCGCGCTGGACATCATGTACGCCTATCCAGAAGATAGTGGAACCTACACTTGCCGCGCTACCAACGTTATCGGTGAAGCCATCACTTCAGCAACCGCAATCGTTCACTGTGAGTATACATTTTGATGGACGGCAAATTAAAATTTAAATTTCGAATTGAATTGTTTAGAAGAAATCGTCTGAAATAATTGTATCCATTTTTAGCGAAAAAATCGATCTATCAAGAGACCCAAAATGAGCAGGCCCTACAAAGACTTCGTCATCTGGAAGATGCATCGCGCTATCAAAGGAAAACTGCACAGGAGGAAACCGTTACTCAATCGCCAATATTTACCATGCCCATCAAAGACTTACGTGTCGCTGAAAACCAAGCGGCTCACTTTGAAGCACGCGTCATTCCCGTTGGTGATGCGAAACTTAAAGTAGAGTGGTTGCGCAACGGAGTGCCCATTGCTGCTTGTAAGTTTCTGGATCATTTTTGCCTTTTCTTGAATTATTGTTTTAATTTCACAATTACAATGGTTATTTTTTTCAGCGAATCGAATCACAACTATGCACGACTTTGGATACGTTGCTCTGAATATGAAGTATGTCAATCCAGAGGACTCTGGCAGTTACACATGCCGAGCTTTTAATGACCTTGGTGAAGCTGTGACATCCGCAACACTTTTCGTGCAATGTAAATAAGTTTCATATTTATGTATAATGTCAGACTTTCAATTTATTGATAGATTATTAAAAACAAAATTGTATAACTTTTTATAGCAAAAGCAGCTCTACAATTTGAGTCCCAACATGAAAGCGCACTAACTAAATTGCAAGCTCTGGAGGATAGCAGCAGGTACCAGAGAAGAGAAGAGGAAGAAGTCTCAGTGACTGAAAAGCCCAACTTTGTTGTCCAACTCAATGGTCCTCGTAATTTAGTTGAGGGACAAAGCGCTCATTATGAATGTAGAATTGAACCCTACCCCGACGACTCGATGAAGGTTGAGTGGTTCCATAATGGAAAACCTTTGTCTACCGGTCACCGGCACAGAACTACTTGTGCCTTCGGTTTCGCAGCTTTAGATGTTTTATCTGTCTACGCAGAAGACGCTGGAACCTACACTTGTCAAGCAACAAATAAGTTGGGCCAGGCATCTAGCTCAATTAATTTGGATGTCAAGAGTAAGATTAGTAATACAAATTAAAATTCAAAATAAAAATAAAAAAGCGAAAAAAAGATAACTAATCGGTTAAATAATTTTAAGGGACTGAAAAAGAAGAAGATATTTATTTGTTTATTTGTACAGCTCGCGCTTCAATAATTCGTGACACGCAGCACGAATCAGCTCTAAAGAAGATCCAATATCTAGAGGATGATTCGAGATACAAACGTGCACCTCAAGAGGACGAGATCGTTGCTGAAAAACCCAAATTTGGACGACCGCTGAAGAACATTGAACACCTGCCGGAGGGCAAGAGTGCGCACATCGAGGCCACTTTGACTCCAGTCAATGATCCAACCATGGTAGTCGAGTGGTACAGAAATGGCAAGCCGATACCCCAGGGACACAAATTTAAAACCACCTATGATTTCGGTTATGTTGCTCTTGACATTTTGTACGCCTATCCTGAGGATTCGGGCACTTACATGTGCAGAGCTAAGAATGCTATGGGAGAGGCTGTCACAACATGTGTCATAACAGTTGATTGTAAGTAGATTATTAGATTTCAGCTTAAAATTTTCAGATGTTTGACATTCTGATTTGCAAATCATTTATTTAATTTTGTATTGTAGCAAAACAAGGTCTGTGTCTCGATACTCTTGACGCTCAACGTCTTCAAAAGATTAAGGAACTTGAAACGGTGGAAATTAAACAAGTGGTTGAACCAGAAGTAATCCATCAAAAACCAGTATTCTTAACGGCTTTGAACAATATTGAAAATTTGAAAGAGGGCGAACATGCTCATCTTGAATGTCGCGTCGAACCAGTGAATGATGCCAATCTGAAGATTGAATGGTAATTTTTGTTTTCAATTTTCAGAACATCTCGTTATGTAAAAATTGCGATTCAACATTTACCTTTGAATTTAATTTAATTTTTCAGGTTTGTCAACGGAGTTCCTGTTAAGACCGGTCACCGTTTCCGTAAAACTCATGATTTTGGCTATGTTGCTCTCGACATTTTGTATGCTTATGCAGAAGATTCTGGAACTTATATGTGCAAAGCAACCAACCTTGCAGGGGAGGCAGTTAACACCTGCACAATCAAAGTGGGATGTAAGTAAAACATCATTAAATTTCATCAAGTTTCAAATTATATTTCAGATCAACAAAATAAACGATCATTAAAATACCATTTCATCGTTTATTTTAGCCCGCCGAAGTATTCTTTTCGATACCCAACATCCCGATGGACTTGAAAAAATACGAGAGCTTGAAGCGCAGGGACGACCCGCAAGGCTTGAGATTGAAGAGCCTCCAATTACACCACCTCGATTTGTCACCGATCTCAGAGTGCGTTTCTCTAAACTGAAACTTATGGTTGAAAATTGATTCGTATTTCGTTATAATATAATATTTCTTTACAGGGCACTACTGAAGTTTACGAGGGTCAAACTGCTCATTTCGAGTGTCAAATTGAGCCAATTCATGATGCCAATCTTCGTGTCGAGTTCTATCATAATGGAAAGCCACTGCCGTCGGCTTCTCGCTTCCACATCACATTCGATTTTGGTTACGTTGCGCTTGACATCAGTCACGCTGTCCCAGAAGATGCTGGACAATATTCTGTTCGCGCGGTTAACAACCTTGGAACATGTGTTTCTTCCATTGAACTTAGAGTTATACCCAAGGAAAGTATTGTTCTTGATTCCCAACGACCAGAAGGACTGGAAAAAATTCGCCAGCTTGAAGCCCAACAACCATGGAAGAAACCGGATATCCCAGAACCGAAGACAATGCAACGACCTATGTTCACCCAACCGTTGCAAAATATTGATGCCCTACCCGAGGGACAAACCGCTCACTTTGAATGTCGCTTGATCCCCGTTGGAGATCCAACTTTGAAAGTAGAATGGTTTAGAAATGAAACTCCAATAGAAACAAGTAAAAATTCATCCTTTAATTTGAATCAATTTACAAAATCTTATTAAATCGAACTAAAAGTTATTAATTTAAACTTTTGTTATAATTTATCAGGTTCTCGTATCACTAAGACACATGACTTCGGCTATGTGTCCCTTGATCTATCTCACGTACGGGAAGAAGACGAAGGCGTTTACTCCTGTCGTGCCACGAATGCTTTGGGTGAGGCTGTAACCACAGCTTCCATGAGAGTATTGAGTGAGTATAAATGCAGAGAGAAGTAAAAAGTATGATCTGATATATGATATTTATATATTCATATTTGCATCATGTTATCTTATAGCCAAGGCGAACATACAACGTGATACACAATATCCGGATGCCCAACAAAAAATCGCTCGTTTAGAAGCTGACAAAGGTCCTGCTCGACCTGAAGAACCGGAAAAAGTGTTTGACAAGCCTATCTTCACACAATTACTGACTGGTCCGACAGAGCTTTGGGAAGGCCAAATAGCTCATTATGAATGCCGTGTGGTACCAGTTGGCGATGCCAATTTACGATTCGAGTGGTATATCAATGGAAAAGAACTCAATATAGGTGAGTGAAGATCAATTTAAATCTCCAATTCTCGCATTAATCTAAAAATATAGAATCGTAATTTTGAAAATTGTTAATTTTAGGTTCTCGCTTCCACGTGAATCATGACTTTGGTTTCGTTACCCTTGACATCATGAAAGTAATTCCTGAAGATTCAGGTATTTATACTTGCAAGGCCATCAACAAAGCAGGCGAATCGGTCTCATCAATATCACTGAAAGTGAAAGCTCGTTCGGCGATCTCGGGAGATTCCATACAGCCAGAAGCTTGGCAGAAGATTCAGCTTAAGGAGGCGGAAATGAACAAGGTTCCTGAGATGTTTGTCGATACGACACCGCAACAAGCGCCAGTGTTCACGACTCACCTGAAGAGTTTCGACAAACTAGCCGAGGGCCAACACGTGTATCTCGAAGCTCAGATTGAGCCTCGAGCTGATCCCAACTTGCGCGTAGAATGGTTCAAGAATGGAGTGGCTCTTCAAACGGGAACTAGGTTGAAGAGTACGTTTGACTTTGGACTGGTCACTCTGTCGATCAATTCTTTGAGACCAGACGATTCAGCTCTCTACACTTGCAAAGCTACAAACTTAATAGGCGAAGCTGTTTCTACTAGCAGTTTGAAGATTGTGGACCGACATTGGTTATTGGGAGACACCTTACATCCGGACGCTCTCCCGAAAATTGACGCTTTGGAACAACCCGTTGTCACAACCAGGGAACAACCTGAACCAACTTATGAGGAGCCTGTCTTTATCACCCATCTGAACAACGTGGAATGCATTGAGGGCGACAATGTACACTTTGAGTGCAACGTTGAACCATCCAAAGACCCGACCATGAAGATAGAGTGGTTCCTCAATGGAAAGCCTTTACCGTTTGGATCAAGGTACAAGTCTACCTACGATTTTGGATATGTGGCATTAGACTTGACACATGCTTATGAGGAAGATTCTGGAATAATTACCGTCAAAGCAACCAATTCGAAGGGCTCAGCTCAAACTACCGGTACACTCAAGTGCACTAGCAAACAGAACATCTATTTGCAAACACAACATCCACAAGGCGAAGCTGGCCTTGAAAAAGTCAAAGAGGTTGAAGACGCTTACATGTCCAAGTACAAGAAACCAGCTGAAGGTCCGGAATCCGAATATCCCAAACCTATCTGGACCGTTCCACTTGAACCCGAGTTCAGACTCAAAGAGGCTGAACCCCTCCATCTTGAAGGTCAAGTTGAGCCTAAGGACGATCCTAATTTGAAGATCGAGTGGTATTTCAATGGAAAGGTCCTGGAACATGGGTCTCGATTCAAGATGACCAACGATTTTGGTTTTGTCACATTAGACTTAACAGATGTTTACGATCGTGACTCTGGCATCTATACTTGCAAGGCTTACAACAAAGCTGGAGAGGCCTTCACGTCCACTACCATCTACTGCTCGACCAAGGAGAACATCATCGAAAGGTCACAACATCCTAAAGGCAAAGAAGGATTGGAAGCTATCCAAGACTTGGAAGAATCTCTCAAACGTCCCGATGGGCGTCCGGCAGAGTCCGAGGACGGCCATCCGCCAGTGTTTACATCGCAATTCGAAAACTTGTCCAACTTGTCCGAGGGTGAGATTGCCCACTTCGAAGCGTCACTTACACCCACTGGCGATCAGACGATGGTAGTCGAATGGTTCTACAATGGCAAACCATTGGAAGCGAGTCACCGCATCAGAACAGTCTATGCTTTTGGTATGGTTGTACTTGAAGTCTTGGGAACCAAGATCGAAGACTCCGGCTCGTACTCGTGTCGTGCGACAAACAAATGGGGACGGGCTGAGATCAGCGTGAACCTCGAATGCGTGGACAAGTCCAAGGGACAGAAACCCAAGTTCACAACTCACATCCAGTCAATCGAGGGTCTCAAAGACGGACAATCGGCTCACTTCGAGTGCACTCTAATCCCTGTGGGCGATCCCAACATGAAGGTCGAGTGGTTCCACAATGGCAAACCTTTGCGCCACTCGTCCCGCTTCAAGATGGTTTCAGACTTTGGCTTCGTTGTGATGGATATCGCAGGAGTCATGTCCCACGACAGTGGCGAGTACATCTGCAAGGCCAGCAACAAGTTCGGTGAAGATTTCACCAAAGCTACCATCAAATGTTTCGGCAAGAGCGGCGTCTACTTGGACTCGCTACAACCGGACTCGCTTGCTCGCATCCGTGAGCTGGAATCTTATAGCGAACAGCCTCCAACAGCGGCCACTCCTGTTGCTGAGCCACCTAAATTTATAACACAAATTTCTGACATCGCCAGACTGGTGGAAGGCCAGTCTGCCCACTTTGAAGCCAGACTTACGCCTATCACCGATCCTGATTTGAAGGTAGAATGGTTCTACAATGGAAAGAAACTGCCCCATGGACACCGTTATAGAACTTTCCATGACTTTGGCATTGTCATTCTCGATATTTTGTACTGCTACGAGGAGAATTCGGGTGTTTACGAATGCCGAGCGGTTAATAAGTATGGCGAAGATAGTACAAAGGCTACATTGAAATGTTTGTCTAAAGCGAATCTCATCCTTGAGACGCAACTGCCGAAAGGAATGGAAGGTGGATTGGAAAAAATTCAGACACTTGAAGATTCTCTGGTACGAACCAGAGATGAAAAGACCGTCGAGGAACGGGGCGAAGCGCCGAGATTCACTGTTCCGCTGAGTAACATCGACGGACTTCGGGAAGGAGAGAGTGCTCACTTTGAAGCTCGTCTTATTCCAACTGACGATCCAAAGATGAAGGTAAAAGAGTTTGTATCTGTATATATATTTTTGTTTATATTTAAAACACACACTAAATTGACTTTAATTTTTTAGGTCGAATGGTTCTGGAATGGCAAGCCTCTTCGTACAGGATCGAGATTCCGCACGTTCTGTGACTTTGGCTTTGTGATCTTGGAGATATCGCCCATCTATCCTGAAGATTCGGGCGAGTACAGCTGCCGAGCGACAAACGATTACGGCGAGGCTGTGACCTCTTGCTCAATGAAGTGCAGTGGCAAGCGCAGCATAATCATGGAATCGCAACTTCCCAAGGGGATGGAGTCGACCATCGACAAGATCGCTGAACTTGAAGGTCTCGGAGGAGAGCCGGGCCAGATTGTGCCGGATGATGACACCGGGATGCCACCTGAGTTCATCATCACCCCATCGGATCTCACGATATCGGAAAATTCGTTGGCACACTTTGAGTGCAAATTGATCCCTGTGAATGATTCTAGCATGCGGGTAGAATGGTTCCATAATGGTAAACCCTTGCTGGCCGGTTCCAGGATCAAAACCATCCACGACTTTGGCTTCGTGATCCTGGAAGTTGCCAGTTGTTACCAGCGTGACTCCGGTCTTTATACTTGCAAAGCGACCAACCGACATGGCGACGCCACCGTGTCTTGTAAATTGCAAGTGGTCGGACGTCAGGGAATCATCCTGGAACCGCAGTTGCCACAAAATTTCAAGACCGGTACTGAGAGCATTCAAAAGTTGGAGGAAGCTCTGCACAAGAAAGATGAGATTTTAGTCGATGACGAAACCCCGCAGCCACCTAAGTTCGTGGTAGAATTGAAAGATATTGAAGTGGATGAAGCAGGGCCGAGTCACTTTGATTGCCGTGTTGAACCGGCGAGCGACTCGACCATGCGAATCGATTGGTACCATAATGGGCGACCTTTCGCCACAGGATCTAGAGTACACCAAATCAACGATTTTGGCTTTATCTCGTTAGATTTGTCGTACACATACGCAAGAGATAGTGGAGAGTATATTTGCAAAGCTACAAATAAGTGGGGTTCTGCGGTCACTAAAGCTACAATTACATGCAAATGTGAGTTATTTTACACTATCCTAATTAGTGGTAAATAATAGTGCAAACATATAATGGTATTTGTCTTCTTGCTTAGGTAATTTTACTTTAATTTTAGTCTCTAATCCAAATTTTTTTTTTTCAGCCAAAAAAGAGATTGACTTTGACTCGCAGCTACCTTCAGGAATGAGCGGGGAAAAATTGAAGGAACTTGAGCGTGGCCCAATAACTGAAAAAATTACACCGCCAGAGCCACCCAAACAACCACCACGATTCATCACACAAATACAATCAGCCACGGTGGAAGAATCAGAATCTGTTCGATTTGAGTGCCGAGTTGAACCTAAAGATGATCCCAATTTGCGTATCGAGTGGTACAGAAACGGAAAATTGATACCAGCAGGTCATCGATACAGAACGACTTATGATATGGGATATGTTACCATGCAAATTTTGTATGTCTACCCAGAAGATTCGGGAGAATATGTATGCAAAGCTATCAACGATCTTGGAGAAGACACTACAAGAGCATCTGTTTCATGCAAGAGTAAGTTTAGAGCCAAAAATTATAATGAAATGCAAAAATTATAATAAAATGCAAAAATTATAATAAAATAAATAATTGAATGTATGAGGTATAAAAAAACCGGTTATCTTTGTTGCAGCATTGCCAAGCATCATATTACAGAACCAAGTGCCGAAAGGTATGAAAAAATCGGAAGCTCTCATGCAGATGGAAGCGACGATCAAAAAGTACACTTCAGAAGTGCATCTAACAGAAGATGACCTCTACGATGCCGAGAAGAAACAACCGCCAAGATTCGTCACTCAGATCCAAAATCAAACTGAACTTGTGGAAATGAACACTAGTAAATTCGAGTGCCAGTTGGCTCCAGTTGGTGACCCCAATATGAAGGTCGAATGGTTCTTCAACGGCAAACCGCTGCCGCATAAAAATCGTTTCACTCCTATCTATGACTTTGGCTACGTTGCTATGAACTTTGGATGGGTCTATCCAGAGGACAGTGGCGAGTATCTCTGTCGGGCTACTAATCTTTATGGAATGGATGAAACCAGGGCTATTATTAGAACCGCGGGTAAACCAGGCATTATATACGATTCGCAACTACCAAAAGGCATGAAGAGTATCGAAATGATCAGAGAAATGGAAGCCTCCTGGCAAACGTAAGAAAAATTTGAACCTTCTGAGGTTTAAACACTTGAGAATTTAATCATTTTTATTCAAAATTTTGTTACAAGTATGTAATTTTGATTAATCTATTTTGTTCGATTTAGAACTGTTGAAGAGGCCATCGAGGAGGAAAAAATAAAGTCACCGCCAACATTTGTAAGCAAACCAGAACCTGTAACTGTGGAGGAAGGTGACTATTCCAGATTCTGCTGTCGGGTTACCGGTCACCCTAAGCCGCGAGTGATATGGATCCTTAACGGACATACTGTCGTTAATGTGAGTTTTCGTACTCTTCATAATACAATTAAGTTTCATATGCGTTCTTATGAGAATTATAAAACAATGTTTTGTTTAAATTTTATGATACAGGGATCGCGTTACAAGTTGACATATGACGGCATGTACCATCTGGATATTCCAAAAACAAGACAATACGATAATGGAAAGATTGAAGTTATTGCTCGCAGCTCAGTGGGCGAAGCTCGAACTGAAACAACATTAACTGTGAAACAACGTAGCGATGACTATCGCGGGGTCCTGAAGAATGCACCAAGACGTAAGTTTACAAAACTTAAACTAGCACAGTTTTTATTTAGAACGTCAGTGATTAAAATTATATCTGATTTTATATTTATTTATGATTCACGGAGAAATGAGTTGATTCATATATTTGGGCGCTGAGGAACTCTTTGCTGCCCAACTGTTAATCACTGACGATTCCTTCATCTAAACACAACTTTGATATGCACAAAAAAACATAAATCATAATATTTAAAATCATAACTTTTTTTTATAAATATATCTTTCAAATAATACGACACTTAAAAAAAAACTTGCAAATTTACCTGAACACTTTCCAACTCCCAACGAATCGCTGCCCGATCCTTGATTTCCCTGCAATATTAAAGCAGCTTCTTGCACCGATCTACGTGACGCTGAGCTAAATTTTTGGAAATCAATGAGCGTTGTTTCTTGAACTTGACGAGACGAACGCACTTCGACGTTTCTATTTATATTATGTCTGCGTTATCAGCAATAATGGTATAAGGTATGAATCGAAATAAGTTCTTGAATGTTGTTCCCCAATGAGAATGTACAAACGTACACCCTTTTTTTGTGTATGACCCCTTTTATTGACACAATGACATTCATTAATATAATTATTCTATTTGCACTCGACTGTTGAATAAAAAATACTGACATATTTGACAGAACATTTTGAAACCGTGCTATGCATTTTTCTTCCAAAACGTTCTTCGTCCAATACTTCACGAATCCTCTCTTTTATCTTGTAACTAAAAATATCCTTGGAATTATATGCATCATCAAAATAAATGTTATGTGTCGTATTGTTTTGTCATTTGTTCTTAGTTTTATTATAGAAAAATGTTTGCCTGTTTGTTCAACAATTTTATTGTGACAGGTACTGTAATCTGTTATGTGGAATGTTGTTCATCCAACTTTTGGCATACATATTTTTTTACTCATTACAACATTGTATTAAAACTAATAATTTATCAGCTTGGTACGATTCAACGCAACAAACGGAGCACCAAGATACTGAACTTGAGCGTGTATTCGATGAACGAAAAGAGATAGCTAGTCAGAGCATCGACACGATCTCCGACCATCACTTGAGCCAGAAGATCATCAAAGAACCCGAAACGGAATGGCAAAAGAATGTTAAGGAAAAGAAGAGAGAGGGATATTACAACAAAATCATGAATCTTGAGGAAGAACAAATTTTGAAAGAGAGCAGACTGCGTGAGGCCTCTCATCAATTTGCCATCCCGGGCGATAAAATTGTGAAGAATTCTTTGGCTAAGGGCATGGCTCAGAAGTATCAAGAAAATCTGTAAGTGGTTTTATTGGAAGAATGTACTTTTTTTTATATTGAAACAAGAAGCAGTTTTATTTTGACGGATAACTTGTTATTGCAGAGAACAACAGCCGCAAGTTCAAGAGCCAGTCACCCCACCGCCTGCCAAGGTCACGAAGAAATTCACCACTCAAATAGATGTTGATTCTCAACGCTTAAAAGGTCCTGCAAAACACCCTCCTGAACCATCCGAGTCGACAGTTCATGGAAAGGAAGTGCACATTGCAAAACAGAAGCAGACGCAGAAAGAGAAGCAGGGCGATCTTGAAATCACTAGGAAGATAACATCGACGGAAACTACCGAAGTTGAGCACAAGGCGAAGACTCAAGAGCGCGTTGTTCAAGGTCAGGTGAAGCCGGCGAAGCCTCCTGTGTTCACCAAGAAAATTCAACCGTGTCGAGCTTTCGAGCAGGAACAAGCTAAATTTGAAGTTGAATTTGATGGCGATCCTCTACCCACGATCCAGTGGTACCGGGAGGACTTCCCCATCCAAAAGTCGCCTGACTTCCAGATTCACACATTCAGCACAAAGTCTGTGCTCATCATTCGCCAAGTCTTCATGGAAGATTCAGCAGTGTTCTCTGTTGTCGCTGAGAACCGTGGAGGCAAAGCAAAATGCAGCGCTAATTTGGTAGTGGAGGAACGAAGGCGCCAGGTCGGAAGAGGCGGCGTTATTCCACCAAGTTTCCTCTTGACGATTCAAAATGCGACTGTTAACAATGGCCAGTTGGCACGATTCGATGCAAAAATCTCTGGAACTAAACCCATGGATGTTTATTGGCTGAAGGTGAACGTTTTAAGTAATGCAACAAAACTAAATATTTTGAATAATAAATTACTAAAATGTTTTTGTTTGTTTTTTAGAATGGCAAAAAAGTCACCCCGGATATTCGTTACAAGATGCTGGAAGAGGACAATACTTGCACTTTATTGATTTTGGAAAGTATTCCAGCAGATGCGGGAAAATATGAATGTGTCGCTATAAACAGTGCAGGTGAAGCTCGTTGCGATGCAGACTTAAATGTCCGAGGTCCGCAATCCTCAAAACCGTCTACTGCTAAACCATCCACCGCTGCTGTAGAAAATAAACCAACTATCTTGGAACAGTTGAAAGATCAAACAATTAATGAAGGTGCGTCGGTGTCTTTTGTATGCCGAATAACAGCCAAGCCTATCCCAACTGTACAGTGGAAGAAAGGAGACAAGGTATATTAAAGAAGAAACAACATTTTTTGTGTTTCCTTTATATTCTTGTAATTCTTTTTTTTTTTTTTTTTTTCGAGAGAGAGATGTAGTTTTTTAATGAAAATTTGTTTTTATCAGATAATTAAGCCATCGAAGTATTTCCAAATGCAAAAAGAGAACGATGTATACTCTTTGAGAATCTCAGAAGCCTTCCCAGAAGATGAAGGAGTTTACAAATGTATAGCCAAAAATTCTGCAGGGGAAGTCACAACTACAGCAAATCTTCGAGTACTTGGTAAACACTCATTATTAATTTGAAAATATATTGTTATTATTTTTAAATATATTTTTCACACCAATTCACGATTTACATTGACAGCTCCGGATACCGCTGACGTGCCACTAAAATTAACTCCTTTGAAAGACCAAATTGTGTTGGAAGGCCAACCAGCCCAATTCAAAACGCAAGTTACACCTGCAAAACCGAAACCCACTGTTCAATGGTATCGTGAAGGAGCTCTGATACCTCAGTCTCCAGATTTTCAAGTAAGATTTAACATTGAATTAACTTTATTTTTAGTTGAAACTCTATTATTCACAAAAAAATGACACAATGTACATCATATTCCAATAAACATTGAATTAAATTTGATTGAAATTTTATAACCAGTTAAAAAAACATCAGAAATGTATGTCTAGGATTATTATACTTTTAAAAGGTGGCATCATTCAAATTCAAATATCTTTTATTGTGCTGAGGTGTTTTTTTATAAATAACAAGTTTGGTACGCTGTCAAAAAACGTTTTTAAATTCAGGTTTAATAGATTTGAAGTACATTTATTGAATCAAAAATAAAATAAAATAGAAAACATGCCAACGATTCGTACAATTTTTCTCAAAGTCGTTTTATTTTCAAAGCTGTAAACATATATTTGATAGATATATTTTTATGGATTAATAATTTACAAATAATTAATAATTGGTTTTTTATTTATAGATGATACATGAAGGTAATAACGCTGTGCTATTAATTGCTACGACTTATGAAGAAGATACAGGCGTATTCACCTGTAGGGCCACAACGTCTGCCGGTACGGTAGAAACATCTGCCAAGCTCATCGTAAAAAGTAAGAATTGATGAAACTTTGAATTAAATTAGTTAATGCAGATTCAGATCAAATCGTTTTTAGAAACGAGATGGAAGATTTTTAGGCTTACAATTCATCAAAAGCGGTTTTCCAAATAATTTTGTATCATTTTATCAGCAATGTTGAACTTGTTCTGATGTTATGAAACTTTTGTGACAAATATCATGAATGCTACAAATAAAAGTTGCAATTATGAACGAATTGGCAACAACTTCATGGTTGCATCAAATTGATTGACGCAGATGTGAAATCGCTTTTATAAATTATGACTTCTCACATTTTACTCGAACAAAAATATGAAACAAATACTTTGAAAAACCGCATAATAAGTAAATAAATAAGTCATGTTCAAATTTCAACACAATGACATTTATTCCTGTATAACTCATATATTATGTTATTAACAATCATGATTTTGTCATTTGAAACTTTTTGCGATTCGGGCAGTTCTTACTAACAATTATTGATGTTTAAACAAAAAGATAAATCAATTTTTAATTCAAACGATGTGAACTAGTCAAGTTACTACTTTAAAAAATTGCTTGTGTTTTCGTGAACGACGTGATATAATCATAATTAATTATCATATTTAAAAAAGTTGATCGAAGGTGGTGCTATAATAGATATAGATTTCATCGAATATCTCTGAACAATTAAATAAAATACACACAAACAGAAATTAATACAATTAATGAAAACAAGAAATTTATATAATGTATTGCAACTTATTGAAAAATTCATTTCATGTTATAGTATTTGAAATAAAAAACAAAAAAAGTCTTTAGATTAAAAAGTAATTATTGTATAAACATTTTTGCGGCTGTATGTTTTATTTAAAATATCTTATATATTGAATAATTGATTGAAAAATATTTAATATATATTGGTTCTTGACTTTTTTTGTTCTCTTTCAAATGTCTACAAAAATCTTTCGAAAGACATCCAAGTCTACGGTATAACAGACAAATTATTATATCTCCTGTTATGTACTTCATTAATTAATTGCAATTGATTGTAGTTTATCGCTGAAAGGCAATGTATGAAAAGTCTAATAAACGTAATTTCAATATAAAATGTTTCGTTTGTTACACAAAACACATTAGATTATGTGAAATTGATGTGAATCTAACATAACATTAGTTTCGATATAATGAAATTTCGTATAATTTTGTCAACATTTTTTTGCGCTTTAGAATTTCAATAGCAACTTTTGAAAGGTGAACTTTTGTTTTACTTCCAACTGAAATGATTAGACAATTAGTTTAAAAGTGATATCTAAAATCTGCTGTGAACATTTTAGATTAACATGATATTGCATAAACAAGCAACACTTTGATCCCGTAAAATTATCTTCTCTTGGTCTGCTCAGCGTTTGTTGAAAGCAAAGATTCATTGTTATCTTGTTTAGTAATTTATGGTTAACAGAAACATAAATTATGTCTCCCTATCATCGAATTAATCAAAGTATAAATTCATCAAACAATAAATAATCTTGTAATGATTTCATCATTCCGATGAAAATAAATGGAAAACATGTGAATAAGCAGTTGCCAGTATGTATATCGGTTTTGATCAAAGTTTAGACGTCTCAACAATTAACGATCGGCAAACAACCAAATTTCTGCAAGACTTCTCAACATAGTCCTCCTATTCTGAAAATGAAGTACTATAATTTTCTCACCACAGTGCCGTGCGCACACTCTTTGAACTTCTTAATCTATTTTTGACCATGTGACGTGTATTACATTACGTTGCTATATTTGGCGCGACGGGGACTTCCCGTAGAGATTCTTCCTGTGGGTCCAACATCTGCATCTATACTCATTTATACAATGCACATTCTTTTTTACACGAATGCGATTTATGTGATTGATGTTCTTATGTGCGTTATAATATTTTTCAATCATTCAAATTCGAATCAAACTCCGTTTTACTTTTACTTTTTGAATAAAAATAGTTGCATTTTTTAAATTTTTCTGACAATTTTAAATTATTATCAGAAAGTGGGCAACTTATTGCTTGATTAAAAATGATAATTTTTTTGTTAAAACTTATATGTATATAAAATGTATATGTGTATAAAATACATTGTATAATAGTTACAGTTTTTAAAAATTATATAATTTTCTTATGAGAAACATAAGAATGAATGGAAGAAGTATATAGGTAACATTTATATTTATCGAAATGAGTCACAGTGAATTCCTGGTTTTATACTATAACGACTTGAAAAAAAATTTTTTTACACTAAATTGAATTGTTCAAAAGACTACATTTTTCAAGAGATTCATGATTCAACGAGACTGAAATATAATATTCACTTTTGTGAAGTCAGGAAAGCCGAGGCGGATATTTCGGATCATAGAAAAAATAGAATTTTGTTTAAACGAAACACTCAAGTAAAGGAATGAATAACAATTTATTTAATAGATATACATTTATTTACGAAATACATCTAAATTCAATAACTTGTACTTGCATGAACAAAATTTAATGGAAATACTGAATCACATGGTGAATTAAATAATTAGCGAGTAAATAATAGACAAATTGTTGATTGTTGATAGATCATCTGAATTTTCCACTTGATATGTTGATCCTACATGAATACGATTATCACTTCGCACATTAAATAATTAAAAGCGTCAATTCAGAGAGAAATAATTAATAACATTTTTCAATTAAATTAGGAAAACGAGCACCACCTTCGCTCAGATTTACATGAGAACAAAATTATACATATCCAGTTCAATAAAACCGTACTTCAATCAAAAAAGAAACATTGAATTGTAAATAATACAAAAGTTAATAATTAAGTTTTAACTTACTAGTTTTAAATAATTGATGAAAACCATGAGCAAATAAGAATGGTTAATTCATCGTTAACTTATTAATTATTCCGTTGAGTTGTTATCTGTTCAGATCTAGAATCATTTGATACAAATTCATTTGCAATTAACGCCTCATTATTTTAGCAAAAACATTCTTTGATTGAAGTACGGTTTTATGAGAAAATGATTTGATTACTTTTTCACTTCACCACTCACTAGCAATAAAACACATTCACAAATTCAAAAGAGCAATTGCGTTCACGAACAATCAAATTTTCGCACAAATCACGAAATGACAGCAGTAATATTAAAACGGATGATACGAGTCAACCGAATTACAAGATAGCCAATGATCAACTGAGAAAAGAGTGGAAAATAAGATATGATTCCTCGCGGAATCCCCTCTACTGTATACCAGTTGATTTTATCATATGCGCGCACTTCAAATTCTGCAGTTTACCTCACGAAAGTTATTGTTTTTATTTTTGAAAGTTCGTGTCATCAAGATGTGATGAAATTTTTTTGTCTAAATATAAAACACAATAAACACAAAAAACACATCAAGATAAACTTCAATTTTCGTTCGGATATAAAAAGTAATATTGACTTTTTACATTTGTTCATTTCATGGCTGTTCATTTCATCAGCTTGATTTTACGGTTACCGACAAGCTAGATATGTAGAATTCTGTATTTAGGAGGCATACAAATAAGGCGTATGTAGGTAATCCCCATTCACATATCTGATATCGGTTTTTAACGGCAAAATATCTTTAAAACTTTTTAATTGCAATTATCAAAGAATTCATGTTTGAATACACATTTGAATAAAAAAAAACAACGAATAATCAAAAACACATAGAAATAGTTAGCTAATAATTCCATATCAGTAACGATAAATAATGGAATTAAATTCATGGAATAAAATTGATTGTTTCATTTATGTCTTTTCTAATTTGCAGAGAGAAAAGGAATTAAACATGAGACTAAAACATATGATGAAACTACTACTAAAAGTGCAAGTACAATCACAGGTTTAAAGAAATCTGGTACGATTAATCTTATACAATCTTTACCACAGGATGTTACAGACTTGAGTCAGAAACACAAAATATTTTACCCTGAAAAGACGACAAGTAAAATAATACCTTGGCGGATAGCCACGACCCAAAAAGATCGTACTGAAGAGTATGTAGAAAAAGGTATCGAATTGAGAGAAGAGGAAGATATTATGAAACAATATGTTGAAAGGAAAGATATTAGTTTAGATCGCAGTCACAAAGTAACCACAAAACAATTTCCACAAGAAACACGACCAGGCGAACCTAAACCGTGGACTGAAGAGAAAGTAGCGTTGAAAAAAGCCAAACCGGAACGTAAAGAAATACCTAAGGAAACGTTGGAAACTGTTGAGTTGAAGCCAGTAAAAATTGAAAAAGGAGTGTTGGAGAAACCAGAATTAGAGCATGTCGAATTAAAGAAAGTAACGAAA